>VMDO01007572.1:46609-90303 GCA_007922755.1 Pedetes capensis | reverse complement strand
ATATATATATATATATATATGACAAAGTAGAAAGTGACATCACACACACATGCATATATATGTATATATATATATATATATATATATATATATATATATATATATATATGGGGAGCCTGCAGCCACAGCACTGATCCGATCCTGTCAGATACTGGAAGCTAAGTAGGGTCTGCCCTGGTTAGTACTTGGATGGGAGACTGCCTAGGAAAGCCAGGTGCTCTAGGCTTGGGAAAAGGATGAAGCAGCCCACTCCCAAAAGATAATCAGCCATTGAAAACCCTATGAACCCTATGAATAGCTGAAAAGCAGGACGATAGTGCTTCATCTGTTGTACATAGGGTCACTATGAGTCAGACACCCACTTGATGGCACCTAACAACGACAACAAAGTAGATTGTCCTGAAGCAATCCCAGGACAATCAACAATCAGCCAATGAAAACCCTATGAGAGTGGATATATATGTGTGTATGTATATAGTGTATATATGTCCTTTTTTTCTTTTCAATTTGCTCCTTTGGCAAACTTTACTTTCTCCTTTTTGGCTGTTAGCTCATTTTTTATGATCAACTCTTTCTTGATTTCTTTTCCTTGCTTTTTTTTCTCTTTTATTTCCCTCCCCTTTCTTTCCCTAATAGACTTGAATGCTCAGAGGTTGGGAGCCCTCCAGTCGGCTCCTTGGCTGCTGTGGTTTGGATGACTGTCTTCCAAGGGCTGAAAACATGGTCCCCAGTTCCTGGTGTTGCTGGGATGTGGTGACGCCTTGAAGAGGCGGGGTCTAGTGGGAGGTTTTTAGGTCACTGGGGGTGTCCCCTTGAAGGAGAGAGTGGGACTGAAGCCCCTTCTTATTTCTTGCTTCCCAGACACTCTGAGTAAGCAGCTTCCTTCTCCACACTCCTGATGCTATTTGTGGCCCAGGTCCACAGCCCAGGGCAACTGACCATGGTACGAAACCTCCAAAACTGTGAGCCAAATCCCCCTCTCCTTTTTTCTGCTGGTTTGTCTTAGGCATTTTGCCAGTGAAAGAAAGCTGGTGAATGTGATGTCCTGGCCACTTTCCTCCAGCCAAAGGCTCCTCTCCCTCCTCAGCATCTCCTCAGCCTCTGCTTGAAACGCTGCCATGCCATGGAACAAGCTAGTTCAAAATGATCTTGTCTAAAGGTTTAAAGAAACTTTCCAGTATTGAACAACTTTTATTCCCATAAAGGAGACATTTAGTTTTTTTTATGGGTGAAATACACATAGCTCAATATCATGTCCCATGTTGACTCTTCTCTCTTGCTTGCCAAGTGGACTCAGAGACTCCCAGAGAGCCGGGGGAAGGAGCTGCTGGGTAGTTACTGCCACAGAGCTGTGATGACTCAGAAAGATGGCCAAGGAAAGGTAGAAGCTAAACATGTTCTTTAGTAGACAGGAAACTCAGGGAAAAGGCTGGACAAAGTAGAAAGGAGCATGGGATAGTCCAGATGGAGGTCTGGCTTCCAGAGGAGTTAACTGTCGCAGGGGGCGATGGCTGTGGATTGGAGGAAGTTTGGGTTCAGGTGCAGGGGGCAGATCACAGATCCTCTGCCATGGTGGCCACTTCCGGGAGATCTGACCCCATCCACTCGTCCTTCCCTGTGGATGTGGTGGAGGATCAAACGTGTTCTGTCCACTTCAGGGAGCAAACAAATGTGGAGTGGAAGAAGCCTGAGGCTGTGCAGCTGTGGGAGGCCATCAGTTACTGCAGGTTGAGTTGAGTCCACTTCTGCAACACCCTTAGGATTATTTTATCCATCCAGTTATTATTATTGTTATGTTTATTCACCCAATTTTAACATCCTAACTTAAAATATGAATAGTCTCACCTAGAAAGGAGACTGGCTCACTCAAATTCATGGTTCGCAGCAGAGCCAACTCAACCCTCTGATCCTCCATCAGGTCTTTATATGCTGCGATATTGGGTTTCTCCCTGCAACCCACTGCTGCCTGTCCATCAGGACCCCTCTAGGTGTGGTCCTAGGATCACAGTGCAGTATTTCAGCCAGTCACAGAGAAGAGCAGGTCTAACCTCCCAAAGCCTTGGCTCAGCTCAGCCACCCCATTCAAATCCTTGACTGAAAGCTGCTACAGCATCTTGAGTCCTGTTGAGTTTACAGACTCCTACACTTTTGGTTGTGCTAGGGTTTAGCTCCATGGGTAGAGTGCTGCTCTGCACTTTCTAAGGACCCAGGTTTGATCCCCAGCACTGCAAAAAATGGGAGAAAGATGTGGCAATACAGTCTCGAAGTCATCCCGAAACAATCAAACTCTTGCTAAGAGCTATTCTGGGAGTTCAAGCACAGTTTCTTCTTTCTTCCTAAATTTTCTCAATTTGTTGTTCTTGCTAAAATGGGCTTTTATTCAAATGCCAGTGTGATATTTATTGGTAGAGCACAAAAGCATTAAGAACATGAAGGGGAAGAATATTAGATGCTGTGCAAGTGGGGTTATATTGAAAGTTTCTGTGCTTTTTACAAACATAATGTCCATAAAAGACAAGCTTTTATTATATACAAATGATGTAAATATGATGATGATTTAAAAGCTATAGATCAAAGCAAAAGTAGAAAGTAAAATATTCTGTATACACTGGAGTAAATTGGAGCCTGTGTAAAAACAGAGTGATGAACATTTGGAAATTTTCTCCTCTCTCTCTCTCTCTCTCTCTCATCTTCAGCTTTACCTATATGATATGGTCCAGGTCCCTTCTTAGAATTTTCTAGGTTTAATGATCTGGTCTCAGGTGAAATCTTCCTTGGAGGATGCTGAAGACCTTCTTATCTCTACCATTCTTTATGTCACTAGGCAAGAATTTAGATAATTGGGTGAAACTTAGTGTGTTGGAAGGCTAGAAATGAGAAACTGGGTAAGCATTTTTTTTTTTAGCTGCTTAGAGTCTTGCTGAAGCTGTTTTATTCAGAAAGCAGGGTTGGTATTTCTTTGGAATGAAAAATAAATTTCTGTATCTGCCCAGGAGGACACTCTCCACATGGGCTTTTCACCCTTTCCAGCCTCCACACTGAGCCATGAACGTGAGGGTCTTCAGGGTTAACAGATGTCAGCTTTCACATCATGCCATTTCTGAGACATCTTCTATCAACACGACTTTACACAGTGCGAAAAAATACTCTCCTTGGCATTATCCAGGGCTACAGATCACTTTCTTATTTTATCTCCTCAAACCAGACAGATTCCTATGTCGAATTATGTCACCATCTTGAAGTTACCCAAAGGACAAATTAGAGGAAAAGAAAGAGGAGCCACCCACGTTGTCATGTGTCAACTTGATTAAAACACAGAGAGTGAGATCCAAAGAACTCTGGAATCCAGGGGAGTTCAGATAGTGTGCACAATCTACTCCAAATGAAATGATAATTAAAAACAGAAGCCAAGTAATCAAATAAGATGTTACTACTTTGGGGATTTATCTATTTTTTAAATAATTCAAATGTTAGCCCATCAGGTGGTAAATATCATTTCCAAGACAGTTTTCAAAAAGTGGAAGCTCACTGAACAGCAGCAGAGAAATGTGTTGGAAAGGTCACAGGCTGCTTCCTTCCATTTCAGAGCTACACATTTCTTATAGCAAAATTGGCGCCTAAGTAGTTTTACTCAGCCTGGCTGGTTACTTGTCCTTCTTATGTCCAGACATATTTTAAATTTGTATAGCAGTTAAAAATTTTGAAGTCCTTGTAGGAATATTTATCATGGTCCCCTGAACTGAAAGGCAGGATATCTAACCATGTTTGTTGTTGTTGCTAGGTGCTGACGAATCAGATCTGACTCATAATGATCCTAAGTACAGCAGAGTAAAACACTACCTGACATTGTGCCATGCACATGATCTTTTTATGTTTTAGCTCAATGTTGCAGATACTGTGTTTCTTCTCATTGTAAGTTATGTCACATCAGCAAATGGTGGTACCAGGGACTTCATTCACATCATTAAGGTCCACCCTACTTCGAGGAGGCAGCTCTTCCCCTGTCATCTTTTGCACGCCTTCCATTCTGAGTGGATAATTTTCTGGCACCATTTTTGACAGAGCTTTCAATGGCTAATTGTTTCAGGAGTGGGATTCTAGGTCCTTCTTCCAACCATGTTTGTAGCTTCTGTGAAATTGATGCAGTAGCATCTCACCTATGTACACATGCTGAGTGCTTTTCTATGGTGAGCTGGGTGACAAGCCTGAATCACTTTGCCTTGGCCTCTAGTCTCACTCATCACTCCCACCTGCATTAGGACGAGACCTCCCCATGGTTGTGTGCTTTCCAAACACAAACAAACTAATCCAAATTCCTCCTACAGCTGCACTACTGTGGCATCTGATCCTATCAGACCTTGGAAGCTAAGCAGGGTTGGGTACTTGGATGGGAGATCGCCTGGGAACACCAGGCTTGGGAGAAGGACCCAACAGCCCACTCCCAAAAAACAATCAGCCATTTAAAACCCTATGAATAGCAGAGAAGCACTGACAATAGTGTTTTGTCTGTTGTATATAGGGTCACTATGAGACACAGACTCAACAGCACCTAACAACAACAACAACAATCCAGAGTCTACACTCTTAACAACCTCCTTCATCAGACTCTTTGCTCTGGGCCATCAACCCCTACCCTGATTACCAAGGCTAGGTACCAGACAGTCTCTACACTCCACAGCCTGTTGAAACTATTCTAACTTCCCAATCCTGAGCCTACTTGTCCTGCCTCATCTGTGCTTCCCTTGGAAACCATAATAAAGTTTCTCGCCCACAGTCCTTTTTATCCCCTGCCTCCTTCCCAGGCCTGAGGACTGTACATGTGGCCCCGGGGGGTGGGATGTGAGCTCTTGTCTTGGAATCTGTGGGTATGATGAACTCTCATTTCAACACTGCTTGGCAGTTGTTTCCTGATCTGCTCATCAACCTCCCAAATAGTGAAGCCAATTAAAATACAGAGCAAGCAGCTGAGGATCTCATGCCTGCAAAGGTAAGGAAGACTCTGTAGCCCTGACAGGTTTTTCCAGCTCCTATCTCAGGCTCATTTCCTGTGTGGTATGCTAGTGGGATCTGGATTGAAGCGAACCAAAGAAATCTTTTTCTTTTTTTTTCTTTTTGGTACTGGGGAGTTGCACTCAGGGTTTTTTTGCAAGCACTCAACTACTTAGTCTCACCCCCAACCTTTTTTTTACTTTGTATTTTGAGACAGGGTCTCACTAAATTATGCAGGCTGCCTCTAGCCTTGAACTTACAATCCTCCTGCCTCCACTTCCCAAGTCACTGGAATTATAGGCATGTAGCCTATAATTTGCCTGGTAGCAAAAGAAATCTTACTGGGGTATGTAGCTTGGACTATTTTTGTTTTCCAGATGTCCAGATGGACTATTTTGTATCCAGATGTAGCTTGGATTTTGCCTGGGATCTTCTGACCACTGAGCTTGCTTGGGCACTTCAAATCCTTCATCTGGACATCCCTCATATCTGCAGGTCTTTCAGAGACTATGTGACATTGCTTCATTCCCCAGTTATGAATAGATGCCTCATTGCTGATCTGCCATTGTGACTGCCATGACTGAAAGTGTTTGACTTCAAATTCATTTTTCACAAACTGGAACCATGTTTGTCTATTTCACAGCCATTTTCCCAGGCTTCGCACACCTGACACAGTCACCACTAGCTAAACATTAGCAGAATAAATGAATGAATGAATGAGAAAATAAATAAATCATCCGTCTACTAAATCAGGTTGTCTTAAGGCCTTCCAAAAGTTTATTTGGGTTAAATGCAAAGACCTTAATGGTTTTGGGTGGTAGGCTGATTAACAGTCCCCATAAAAGATACTCACACTCAAATTCCTAGAAGCTGTCAACGTTATGCTATTTGGAAAAAAAAATCTTTGCAGATGTCATTAAGACTCTTAAGATGGTGTAAATGTCCTGGATTATTGTTGTTGTTGTTAGGTGCTGTCAAGTCTTGTCTGACTCATAGAGACCATCATAGGGTTTTCAATGGTTGATTATTTCGGGATTGCCTTGGGAGTGGATTGCCATGTCCTTCTCCCACTTTTGCAGTGCTGAGAATCAAACTCGGGACCTCAGAGGCTGCAGAGCAGCAATCTACCAACTGAGTTAAAGCCCAGCCTCCTGTATTATTGTTGTTGTTGTTGTTAGGTGCCATCTAGTCGGTATCCGACTCATAGCGACCCTCTGTACAACAGGGGAAACACTATTGTCAGTGCCTCTCTGCTGTGCATAGGGTTTTCAATGGCAGATTGCTTTTTGGGAGGGGGTTGCCAGGTCCTTCTCCCAAGCCTACAGCTTCTGGTGTTCCCAGGCGGTCTCCCATCCAGGTACTAACCAGGCCCGACCCTGCTTAGCTTCCGAGATCTGACGGGATCTGACACCACAGGGCTATGGCTGCAGGCCCTGTATTATTAGAACACCCTAAATCCAATCATCCTTTACGTGTCTATCAGGTTGTTGTGCTGTGGGTGCTTGCATGTTGCTGTGAGGCTGAAAGCTATGCCACAGGTATTTCAAATACCATCAAGGCCAACCATGATGGACACATTTCATGTGAGCTTCCAGACTAAGGCAGACTGAAGAGAAAGAGCCAGCAGCCCTCTCCTGAACCAATTAGCCATTGAAACCCTTAGAAATGGAAGAGAAGTACTGTCAAATATAGCACTATAAAATGCATTCCCCAGACTGGAAGGCATTCAAAAGATGACTGGGCAAGAGTTGCCTCCTCAAAGAAGAGCCAACTTCAATGGTGTGAATGGAGTAAAGCCCCTGGGACCTCCATTTGCTAATGTGACATAACTCAAAACGAGAACAAACATAGTGGCTGCAACACTGGGCTCACACATAAAATGATCATGTGCATGGCACAGTGCCAGGTAGTGTTTCATTCTGTTGTACATAGGATCACTATGAGTTGGATCCGACTTGACAGCACTTAACACCAAACAAGAAACCCAACCATAAATTTCTCTGTGAGAAAGAGGTAGAGGGACAGGACAAGCACTGAGGAGGAAGAGGCATGTGACCACAGAGGCAGAGATTGGAGTGACATTGCCACCACCAGGGTACAGCAAGGAAGCTGGACGAGGCAAAGAAGAAGTTGCTCCCAGAGCTTGAAAGGGTAGCATGGCACTGCAGACACCTTGATTTTGGGCTTCTGGCCTCAATGATTATGACAGAATAAATTTGTGTTGTTTTAACTCCTAAATTCATTACAGCAATATCAAGAGACTAGCAGGTTCTAAGGGAAATTGCTGGGTGTTTTTACTAGAGAATTCCCAAAAGAGACTTCCATGCTTGTATCCTGGAGTGGCCCTATGGCAGGGATTAGATTTGGTGTTCTATCGAAGTTCTTTTCCAAGAACTTTTCTTTGATCTTGAGAAAAGCTTTGTTTCTTTGCTTCATTTTCCTTCCTCACTTGAATGACATGGGTGAGATAGGATGAAAGGAAGGAAGAGCACAGAGGTGTGTAAGTGGACCTCAAACTCCCGCAGAGTTAGGGTACTTCAGGTTCTATCATCTCCAGTTCATTCACGTACTTGCCAATCTGTGTCATGCAGATAAAAAGGAAGATGGTCCTCAAAGTGGATACTTGATCATTATTACATAGGGATTATATTTCTTATGTACTGAGTTAATATTGGAAATGATGTTTCAGCAGAATTTACCTTCAGTAGAATGATCTTCAAAGGTAAAGAAAGGGTAAGGTAGATTTTTAATGCAATCATATTCAACCCCACTGAAAATATTAGTATTTTGTTTTGTGTGATATTTTATTGTTTTTTAGTCTATTAAGAGGCCACTTATATTTTTAGGGTTTTGTTTTTGTTTTTTAATCAGTCAGATAAGGTGGGCAGGAGATTCTAAAGTCTTAATTAAGAAAATGATCCACTGGGCACCATAGGTGGTGACTCAGGAAGCTGAGAGAGGAGGGTTTCAGGTTCAAGCCAGATGCAGCCTGTGCAACTTTGCATGAGATCCCATCTCAAAACAAAAAATAAAAGAAAGATTGGGGATGCAGCTCAGTAGTAAATCATTTGCCTAGCATGCCCAAAGCCCTGGTTCTACCCCCTAGTACTGAAAAAAAAATAAAAGAAAAGAAAAGAATCTTTAAATGTGAAACAAGATTTCCAGATGGATACCAGCATATATTATCTAGTTATTTGGACATGAAATGCTAGAATTCTTGGAGTTAGATTCACAAATACGTCTAAATCACGTCCTGTATTTTCCTGTCTCCTAGGTAACTAGATCAATTTTGAGTTTACTTTGAAAGAAATCAATGTCTTATGTAGCAAATGGTCAGTTAAGAAGGCAGAACCTATGATTTTCTTTTCCATTTTAAACAATGTGATTTGGTCGAAGATTATATGAAATGTAAAAACTGACAGACAAATATAGTTTCAAGAAATATCACACCAGTATGTAATATTGTAGTCAAAGTTATTAACATGATTTTGATACATGCCTTCCTTCAATATAAAATTTCACTTAGAGCTCTGTTTTCCACAACATTCTCTTGCCTGGAAAGCTGAGTTGCAAAGCCATCATTTGTTCTCATTGTCATCTTCAGTCTGTCTTCACCTAGAGAAGCTCTTACACAGCATTAAGTTGTTCCCTCTAACAAAGAAGGTCAAAATTCCTCTTCTCTCTGAAGGTAGGTTTCTCTCTTATCCTGCAGCTAGTAGACCATGTTTTTTTGGGATGGGGTGAGGTGTTGGGGGTTGAACCCAGCCTTGTGCTTGCATGCTTTGTAAGTGCTATATCACTGAGCTGGCCCCCACCCCCCCAGCCCATTTTTGAACTCTCTGAGACAAGATCTCCCTAAATTATGCAGACTGCCTCTGGTCTTGGATTTGCGATCCTCCCACCTCTGCCTCCTGAGTTGCTGGGATTATAGGTGTACACCACCATGCCTGGTGTAGACCACGTTTTTTACCCAGTGTCCGTAAGATCTCCATCCTGAATCCAGTTTACTTTTTCCTCTAAGTCAGCTTCAAAGGGAACCTGATATTTCAGAACACCCTTCTCATAAGCTTTGTTTTCCATTGCTGGACTTCCATAGGGAAATTATCCTGTGCTTTACAAGGGACCGAGAAAATGGCCAATGCATGAATCTTCTCAACCAATAGAATAGATCCCTTTCATAACCTTGCTGTCAACATTGGTAGGAATGTTGTTAGTGGGAAGTGTGATGTGAAGTCAGAAGTGGCTCCTAGGTTTCTGGCTAGGAGCCATGGCGAGCAGTTGTAGTATCCCCTCCAGGAAGAGTAAAAGACTAAGCAGGTTTATTGGGGAAAATGATGATTTAAGGTTTTTAAAAATAAACTTTATTCTGCAAAGCTGTTTGAGTCACAGCAATATTCAGCAGAAAGTATAGAGATTCCTCATATACTCCTTATCCCCACCAATGCATAGCCTCTCCATTTATCAACATCCTCCACAGGAGTAGTCAGTATATTTGTTACCATTGATGAACCTACATTTAAATATCCTTAGCTGTTGTCTGTAATTTGCATTAGGCTTCTCTCTTGGTTTTGTACATTCTGTGGGTTTGAGCAATTGTATAATGTGTATCTACTAATATAGTATCAAACAGAAGCTTCACTGCCCTAAAAATCCTCTTGGCTGTATCTATTCATCTCATGATTTAGGTTTTACTGTTCTGAGTTTGCACAGAGGGAATAAATGGATGTTTGAAAGTGAACAAGACTACCTGGGAGTAGTGTAAAATGTGAGAAGATGGCCTGTCCCTGGATCCTGAGGAACATTCCCAGGCAAGAAAAAGATGGACGAAGAAAGAGGCACCTGTATCAGCATGAACATGGCAAAAAGAGGAGTGACATCATGCGTTCATTCATTTAACATATATTATTGAGTGCCTACTATGTGCCAGGCACTGCTTTGAGAGTTGAGTGTTTGGAGAGCAGCATCACAGAAGCACAAGATGAAAAGATTTAAAAATGCAATGCTCAAGCTAATGCATTTTGGTCATGGAGGTTATTGGTAGCTTTGTGAAGAGAAGTTTCAGTGGATTAGGGAGATTGGCAACTGGCTAGCAGAGGCTTGAGGATGGGGTAGAAGGTGAGCAAATGGGGCAATGGCTGTGACAGTCTTTCAAGAAATTTGGTTATGATTGAAGAGGACAGAGTTTGGATGGTAGATGGAGGAACTCAAGAAACAAAGGGCAAGATTATGTCAGCAAAAGTGGTGAAGTAAGGGAATCTGATGTTTTATCTTCTACAAAAGCAATGTTGTTGATAGGTGCCATCAAGATGGTGTCAGGCTCATAGCCACCCTATGGAAAACAGATGAAACACTATTGTTACTGCTTCTTTGCTATTCATAAGGTTTTTAGTGGCTGATTGTTTTTTGGGAGTGGGTTGCTCGGTCCTTCTCCCAAGCCTATAGCACCAGGTGGTCTCCCATCCAAGTACTAACCAGGCTTGACCCTGCTTAGCTTCTGTGATCTGATGGGATTGGATGCCACAGTGGTATGGCTGCAGGCCTCTAAAAGCAATACAAACTCAATAAAATAAAATAAAATAAAACTGTCAAGATCAACATGTTTGGAACTTTGGAAATAACCAACTACTTGTAGTAACCTAGGGAATGCTTGAAGAAAAGTTCTGCATTTTGCTAATAACAGCAAACTTTATGGTATTTAAGTTACCTCAGCTCCATTCCCTGCTCTGCAGTTAACCATGGTCTTGAAAATAAAATCTGCATTCCTGGCACCAGGGAATGTGTAGAGGACATCATTAGAACGAATCGTAGCCTGTCCAACGGCTCCCTGGAAGACCTACTCTTCCTCTGACTCATAACTAGCCCAGTGCTAAAGATGCTAGCTTAGAATGTTTGTCAAAAACATGGAGAGGCAAATGCCTTAGCTGTTGCCTAGAGTTAGAGACAGCAGTGGGGGAAAATAATTGACTGACCAAAAAGCTTTGGGAGAAAGCCTGGTGAATGAGATGTTTATAAGATGTTTGAAAACTGTCCTGCATCTTTCTGGGAATCTAGACTGGCATGCATATACCCAAAGGGTGGAAATATGCTCAGAAAACACCCAAGGAGGCAAGCTTTCCCTTGTGGCTGATCTTGAGGCTCCGTGGAGGTGGATGTGAAAGCCACAACTCAGCTGTGGGCCATCTGGCTGAATGTTGAAGTTGTGCTACAAAATGAACACAGGTACCCTCAGCAAAGTTTGGGAGGTTTTTTTGGTCCTAGGAATCTGAGAAAATCTATGACCAATCCTTAGCTGACCACTATGCTGAGAAGAGACTTCAGTGACCACACACAACAAAGACTACAGACTTTATAGAATTTGTTCATAAAATCCCTGACTGGCTAACCAGCCAAACAACTACATAAAACAACAACATAAATCCTGGGGAGAGGTGAGCATATAATTTATAGAGCTGCAGCATTATAAGTACACAATGTAAAATTTTTAAAAAATTATGTGCTGTATAAGAAACAAGAAATTACAGCCCATGCACAACAAAAAATGTAATTGATAGAGTCTGTCCCTGAGGAAGCTTAGCTGCTGAACTCTCTGTAAAAAGATTTTAAATCAGTTGTCTTAAATGGATTCAAGGAGATCAAGGAAACCATGTCTAAAGAACCAAAGGGAAAATGGATAACAGCATTTCACCAAAAAGAGACCATCAGTGAAGACATAGAAATTATAAGAAGGAACACAATAAAAGTTAAAATATATGGTAAATGAAGTGAAAAACTCATCAGAGGAGCACAGCAGTAGATTCAAACAGGCAAAGTGAAGAACCAGTGACCTTGAAGATAGATCAATTGAGATTATACAGTTTTGGGAATGAAAAAAAAATGGCATGAAAAAGAAAAATGGATATTTTCGGAGACCCACCAAATACCATTAAGCATAACAACATATGCATCATGATAGTCTCAGAATGAGAAATGAGAGAGGGTAGAAAGGATACTTAAACAAATTAAAAGCTGGGTATGGTGGTGCATGCCTGTAATCCCAGCAATTTGGGAGGTGGAAGCAGGAGGATTGCAAAGCCAGAGGCAGCCTGCATATTTTAGCAAGACTCTGGAGGTGCAGCTCAATGATAAAGCACTTGCAAAGCATGCATAAGGCCATGGATTCAACCCTCCAGTAATGCCCCCCCCAAACTTGGATGGGAGACTGCCTGCTGTAGGCTTGGGAGAAGGACCTGGCAACCCATTCCCAAAAAATAGGCAGCCATCAAATACTCTTTGAGTGGCAGAGAAGCACTAACAACACTCTTTGGCCTGTTGTACGTAGGGTTGATATGAGCCAGACATTGTCTCGACAGCACCTAACAATAAATGCAAGAAGCTATTCTGAGTGATAAATTAAATTTTAAAAAAACCAATTTCTCTAAAGGTTACTTGCATTTTGTATTATGATAGTATGGGTACAGAGAATGTTAATAAAGATAATATAAAGATACAATCCTATAAATAAAATTTCATGCCAAGTGCAAGTGAAGTTGTTAATGTCTATATTGGGAAGGAAAGTGAAGATACAATGATTTTCTACTCCACATGGTATTATATTGAAATTTTTCCTGATCTTAAGCCTACTTTTCATACTAATGGATCATTACAGAAAATTTGGAAAACACCCAGTTATTTTATTCAATAAGGAATTATTTACTATACTGTTTGGCCATGTACTTTTCTGCTCAATAAAACACAATTTGCCGCGGTCCAGTCGGGGGAAGGGGAGAGCCGAGGATGAAAGAGACGAAGAGGCCAAGACTGATGGTCTTGAGCAAAGCTTTATTTTCAGTTCTCACACTTATGTAGGAATTATCAAAAAAGCTCAAGGAGCTGTCCTTGAGGGCCACAGCTGCTTCTGGCAACCTCAGCTTATTATCTACAACCTCAGCCGTCCTTGAAGGCATACAACCTTGAAGGCATACAACCGCGTCTGTTTATTTTTTAGGGTAAAAGTTAACTCTCCCAGGAACAGCACTTTCTTTGTCTAGTGGCTCTGAAACACTTTGTAGGTCCTTAAAGGAGCAGCAGAACATCCTGTCTCTTATGGAACATGACCATCATTTTCTATATATAAAGCCTCAGACCCCGACAACAATTGATAATTTTTCATTGCTAGTCTTCTCTAGCATTTTTAATGATTTTGTAAGATCCTTAAATATTGATAATTATTTATAGTTTTTGCCAAAACTGTACAGCTGGACATTTAAGTTACTTCAATCTTTTGTTATTTAAAACATTGCAGAGAACATATTAATAGATTGTTCTTTGAATATATGCATAAATATTCCCTTAGAACAAATTTCTGGAAATGGGATTTTGTACAAAATTTTACATTAAAAAATGTATTGCAAATTTTTCTTCTGAGACTAAGAATTGTTTGCCAATTTAATAATCAAAAATGCCATTTCATTTCAAAACTTTATTTATATATAAATATACTAGTATCTTTTTATTTTTGCCTTATCTGGTTTTGTCCTTTATTTTCATATAGGATCTTCTGCTCCTTTTAGTGTTTTCAGGGGTATTAAGCATCATATACATTGCAGGCATTGTGCTTAGCTTATTATTTACTTTCTGTAAAAGAGAAGATGAACACACACACCACTCACCACAATATGTCACCTCTGGTCACCAAAAAGTATGTGAGGTATTCCTCTTCCCACTCCAAGCAGTTCTCCAGTGAGCACCATATAGTTGTCTTTCTTTTCAATTTAATTCTGACACTTCTACCTGGAGATTGTGTCAGATCCCCCAGGTTAAGTGTGCAGACCCCTAAGACTTGCCTTGGTATCTGACATCCATTCTAAGGTGGAGGTTGTCACCTATACCTTAGACTGACAAGCTATAAATTGGGGTTTATACTACCCTTCCCTTGGCTTTAATTAACATGCTAGGACAACTCAAAAAATTGGGGGAAACATTATGTTCACTTGTTTGTTATAAAGATATTATAAAGGATATGGTTAAAGCACCAGATGGAAGAGCTCCTAGGGCAAGGAGTTGGGAAACAGGTGCAGAGCTTCCATGCATTTTCTGGGCATATCATCCTTCAGACCTCTCCATGTGCTCATGGTCGACAACACAAAAGCTCATGAAATCTTGTTCAAAAGTGTTTACAGAGTTTGTTGTTAGGTGCCATCGAGTCAGTATCCGACTCATAGTGACCCTACATACAACAGGTGAAACACTATTGTCAGTGCTTCTCTGCTGTTCATAGGGTTTTCAATGGTGGATTGATCTTTGGGAGTGGATTGCCAGGTGGGTCTCCCAACCCTACAACACCTGTTGTTCCCAGGCGGTCTCCCATCCAAGTACTAACCAGGCCCGACCCTGCTTAGCTTCCAAGATCTGACTGGATTGCACACCACAGGGCGATGGCTGCAGGCTTACAGAGTTTAATAGAGTTTAATCTCCAGCTCTTCCATCCCTTGCCCAGAGGTTGGTGGGTAGGGCTGAAAGTTCCAATCACTTGGTCTTTCTTGGTACCAGCTCCATTTCTCCATCTGTCAATCTAGGGACCCCACCTTCTATCACCTCATTAGCATAAATTCAGATCCAAAGGGGCTTGTTATGAGTTCCTGATGGTGCTTCCATCACTCAGAAAATTCAAGGGTTTTACAGGCTCTGTGAGGGGAACTTGGGGCAAAGACTAGATATATTTCATACTATACCAGACCTAATTCAGTTGAAAATATTCCTTGCCATATTTCTACATGCAATAGTGCATGAATCTCTTTGAATTAAGGAGCTGAGGGAAGCAGGGGTAGGAGATAGGAAATGATATGAAATTATCTATGTTTTTCTGGCATCAGTTTTTATAATGGTGGGAGAAAGCTCTATGGTCAATGTAAGATGAGAGCAACATCTTATATTTATTTCATTGGCTAGAAAATATTTTCTATTACATTTTGACAAGAAAATTAGGATACACAGTTATGTTTATGTATGTTCCAGGTAGATTTCAGACTTTCTTAGTCTTTCTAATACTTTCTTTTGTGTTTTTTTCCTCAGAAATATTTTCATCCACATCTAGTTATGGACTACTCTTATTTCATTTGTGTTTATCTTTTTACATAATTCATCTTGTCATAATTTATGCAAAATAATTACCTATTTTAGGATTTGTGAAAAGCCTAATTTATCCAGCAAAAGAAAAACAAGCTCACAAAGTATGATCTGGGAAATCCAGTTGATTATAATCAATTATAATCAATTGATAAACTACCAATTTAATTAAAATTTACTTTTCCATATATCAAAATATTATGAACATAACTATACCCTTAATACTCAAAAGATTAAAGCTTATCCTTTATCTTTCTTATCCTCACTTCATTATAACAAGATTAAACAAAACCTTCTTTAAACTTTAATCTTTCCAATTTAAGTCACTCTTGGTTAAGCAAATGTCATCTCTTTTTCTCTTCTTTGACAGGACTGCTTTTCCTCTGGATTCCTTACAGTTGTATACAGAAATAGAAGTAGAAGTATTCTAGTCCCTGAAAGTCTGGTCTGTGCACTGGTTAGGTAACTCTCTCTCCTACTTTTAGTGGATTGCCTTCTTCCTAAATTCCTTTTAAAAACACTATGGCCTATGTGCCAAAAATCATTTTAGAAAAAAGGAGTGCTTCTAATAACCAGAACAAAACATGTGGCTTATGATTCTTTTAAGACATAAATTGAATCATTTTTGCCAAGGCTTTAGAATAAGAATAGGCCGCTCCAAGAATCCAACCTCTGCCTAAATATGGACTTGGTATGAGGCTGGGAGGTGCACGCATGTAATTCCAGCACCCAGGAGACTGAGGCAGGACAGTCACAAGTTGGAGGCCAGCCAGGACTACTGTATAGTGAGGTATATCCAGCCACGTTATAAGAGACACTCTGTCTCAACAAACAAAATATATGGATTTAGTTTTCCATCCTGGGCCCAGAAAAGAAGGAACATTGGCCATTTCCAAATTGCTTTACCTTCTGTCCTATGTACATGGTGCCCCTTCTTGGAAAACCTCTAAGCTTAGGTCACAAGAGGACAAATCTTGGTAAAAATAGTCTTTTGAATTGAATTGTATGAGATGCATGTGCAGAATAAGAAAATATCTTGCCTGGAAAAATATATTCCCTGTGTTCACTCTCAAACTCCAGATGCCAAATTGAGAACCAAAGGGAATGAATAAGTCATGTCTGGAACTTATATAATACATTTATTTCTTAATTTAAAATTCTTATGCAATTGGGAGTATGTGAATTTGGAATCAGCACAATATGTGAATATTTATAGACACATTTTAGCCAATAATTTTGCTTCAAAGCATTCTTCAAATATATAATTCCAATACATGTGGGGAAACAATGAAGTCCCAGGTGACTGTGTGTGTCTCCGATGGGAAGATTGTTGTTCTACAGTCCTGCATACAGAATAGAACATTTCCTGCAGAACTGTGATGTTCTTGTATGAGTGTTGGTCATGGAAATTTGACAAAAGGGCCGGTGCCGTGGTCCACGCTTTAATCCCAGTAACTCTGGAGGTGGAGGCAAGAGGATCACAAGTTCAAGGTCAGAGGCGCCTTAGCGAGACTCTGTCTCAAAATAAAAAGTAAAAGTTGGGCTAGAGGTGGACACTTACAAAGCATGTGTGAGGGTCTGGGTTCAACCCCCAAGTACTGAAAAAAAAAAAAAAGACAAAGAAAAGAATCAAAATTTGAAAAAATTTGACTGGTGTTTAAAAGGTGTGTAAAATGGTTGTCTTTGGTGTTTGGGTTTTAGTCCTATCTCCATGGACTATATTCTGTGTTTACCAGATGCACACAGTGTTACTGAAAACTGGTACAATGGAGATAAAAATTTGAACTTGAAACACTGTGTAATCGAATTCTATCACTAGCATGCTGTATGCCTATAATCAAGCCCTTAATCTCTCAGAAGCATATCAGTAAAGTAAGGATAATTGTATTTAATTTATAGAATTGCTAGGACTGTTTGAAACTTGAAAGAAATATTTTTATACTTGGCACAATATTTGGTTACTAATAGAAATTTAGTAAATGCTAGAGAAAAAGTTGGCTTCATTCATTCCTTTGACAAATATTTATTGAAGGTCTACCTGGGACAAGATCTTATCTAGTAACTTGGGATAGTCAGTAAATAAACCAAAAAATCTCTGCTCTGTTGGGACTTTCAGGGTGTGTATGTGTGTGTGTGTGTGTGTGTGTGTGTGTGTGTGTGTGTGTGTATGTATGTATGTTATATGCAATAAGGAAACAGATATGTGGTTAGTTAGTAGTTTGTATTACATGAAGACACCTACAAGGAGTGTTGTTGTTAGGTGCCCTCAAGTTGGGTATAACTCATAGCAACCCTATATACAACAAAACAAAATACTCCCTGACTCTGTGCCATGCCTGGCACTATTGTCAGTGCTTCAAGAGGGCCAACAATGAGTGCTTTTGGCATACTGAAGAGTCCTCTCTCTTTTTGTTTGTTTATTTTTATTTGCTTATTTACTTATTTTCATCCCTAGGGCTTGAATCCAGGGCTTTGCACATGCTAGGCAAGTGCCCCAGTCCCTTTGTGATTTTTTATTTTGGGACTAGGTCTTACCAAGCTATTATGCAGGCTGCCTCTGGCCTTGAACCTGTGATCCTCCTGCCTATGCTTCCTGAGTTGCTGGGATTACAAATGTGCACCGTGCACCATGCTGAGGAAGAGTCCTTTTTGATAAAGTGAGATTTCAGTAGGAAAAAATCTGTATAAAATGACCCGTATGTACACCTTAAACATATTTGGTTGAAAAAAGAAAGGGCACTGGGTCCTTCCTTATGGGAGGAAATGGAATCAGGGAGGAAATGAATGGACAGAGTTTGTACAGATTATATAGAAAACATTGCTATGGATTCTCACTTTTTGTTTGTGTTGGAATTCCTTTATGTCATCTTCATTTTGAAGGTGTTCAAAAGACTTAGTTTTTTACTTTGAATAAAAGTTTAAGCAATGGAATGGTATAGTTTGTTTTCCATTTTATTATTATTATTATTGCTATCATTATTATTATTTTGCAGTACTTGGGCGTTGACCCCAGGGCCTACCAAATACTTTGCAAGTGCTCTACCACTGGGATACACCCCTATTCTGTTTTTTATATTTTTATTTTGAGACAGGATCTCACTAAGTGACACCTTTAACCTTGAATTCACGATCCTCCTGTCTCAGCCTTCAGAGTCACTGGGATTAAAGAAAGGCATGTGCCAGTGCCTCCATCTTTGATTTCCATTTTAAAAGGAGATTCTTGAGACTAAAGAATATATAATGCTGTCCAATCTTCCCTTATGCACATCACACAGGGTATCATGTGTCTCAAACTTAACATGAATGTGCACAATTATTAGGTGTTTTGGAGGTTCTGTTGCATACTCATTCATGTATTTTCATTGTACTTCTACAGTGCCCTTGAATTTCAAACATTACTTCAAAATGGTCTTGTGCTCCTTGAATGACAAATGTGCTTCCACCATTTTCTTTGACTGTCTGCCTGTCGCATGGCGGTGCTAGCATTCATTTGATTAATGCCATCTTTTAAGTGAACATTATACTACACATTCCTACCATAATTCAATTCAACTTTGAAAATTAGTACACAGATAACATCTCTTAAAATGTGTATACTGTTTTTGGCATGCCTGTGTGTATACATTTTTTTGACACCACTGGTAGTTTTACTGTATCATTTAAGGAGTAAAGACAAGGAAAAAGTCTGTACATGTTTAGTATAGATGAAATTATTTAAAAGATATTTTTTTATTTGTGGTTAGTTGAATCAATAGATGTGGAATTTGTGGATATTAGAGGGTCAATTGTACTAGAAACTTTAGCAAGTGCAATAAAGCCAGAAAAATTAATTTCTAGGTTGGAAAAGAATAAGCAAACTGTTTCTTCACAGGTAGCATTTAAAAATTTTTTTCTATGTTGTTGACAGACTAATGCTATCTAATTAAACCATGATAGCTGAAATTTGTGGTTATTGGGAATATGCAAAGTAAAGCCAGCTGTTTGCATGTGTGTGTGTCTAATCTTCACTCAACTTGTCTGGTCACAGGTGATTACAGTCTCTGTAGGACCTCTCTTTTTGGGTTTTATAGTACAAAATAGGAAGAAATAGAAAAGAGGATTATAGAGGATTATTGCTTAGAAGATAGAGACCTGGAGAGAGAGAGTCAGTTATGGACACCGAGCAGAAAGAATCACCCTACCTTGGTTTTCTTCTTTTAGTGTCATAGAACATTTTCTTGGTTGTAGACAATCCCAAGGAATTTATAACTACAAGAAACCCTACTAGATCTAATTTAAAAAAGGTTACCTAGGATGTGGGATACAAGACCAGGATGCAAAATCAGTTGAATTTATATATACCAGCAACAAATAATCTAAAAATGAAATTAAGAAGACAATTCCATTTGCAATTGTGTCAAAAGAGTAAAAAAAAACTTTAGGAATAATTTTAAATACCCTCACATGTCTGTCAGCTTGTACTGTGAGGGCTTGAGTGTTGCTGTGATGCTAAAAGCTATGCCACCTGTATTTCTGACCATCCATGGTGAGAAAGTTTCATCTGAGCTTCCAGACTAAGACAGACTAGGGAGAAGGACCCAGCAGCCCACTCCCAAAACAATTAATCATTGAAAGCCCTATGAATAGCAGAGAAACATCTACAAATATAGTGCCAGAAAATGAGCTCCCCCAGACTGGCAGACACTCAAAAGACAACTGGAGAAGAGTTGCCTCCCCAAAGTAGAGTTGACTTTAATGACAGGTATGGAGTAAAGTCCCTGAGACCTCCACTTGCTGATGTGGCACAACTCAAAATGAGAAGAAACAGTGGCTGCAACACTGGGCTCAACCATAAAAAGATTGTGCACATGGCACTGTTGTGGGTAGTGTTTTATTCTGTTGTACTCACTGTGAGTCAGCTCTGACTGGACAGATGGTACCTAACAACAATTTTAAATACAGTAGTGTTAGACTTGCACACTAAAATCTATGAAACATTGATGAGAGAAATTAAAGAAGACCTAAATAAATTAAGAAACATTCCATGGTATGTGTTGAAAGACTTAATATTTTTAAGATTATAATCCTTTCTAAATTGATCTAAAAATTTATTGCAGTCCCTACCAAAATTTCAGCCTGCCCTTGTGGATGTGAAGCTTAATCTCCAAACATAATAGGAAGTGTATAAGACCCAATATACTCAAAACTTTTAACAAAAAGAAATAGGTTGGAGTTCTCATATGACCTGATTTCAAAATTTACTATAAAGCTAAAGAAAGTAGAATGTGCATGTAAGCATAAGGGCAGACAGAAAGATCAATGAACTAGAATAGAGAATATAAAAATAAAAATCACAAATTTATGGCCAGTTGCTTTTGAACAATGCTGTCAAGGTGATTCTTTTTAACAAATGTTCCCATTAACTTGACATCTACACACAGGAAAAAATTATTTTAGACCCTTGCTTCAACCTATGCACAAAACTGAAATGAAGCATAGGTCTAAAAGTAAGAGCTAACTCTGTAAGATTTCTAGAAGAAAACATTGGGGAAAAAAATCAAAGTGATTTTAGTTTGACATAGATTTCTTCAATATAAAAAACGAAAAGAAACAAAGTCATAAACTAGACTTCATCAAAATTAGAAACATTTTAAATCTCCATTTATTAGTAAGTAATGATGGGGTACAGATGAATACAGCACTGGCTTTTTCCATTATGCATCTTTTACATCATTTCTGGCAACACGTTCATCAACCCTCAAGGTTTATATAAACATTTGTTTTAAAAACAGGTATCAATAATAAGCCTGCAGCTGTAGCCCTGTGGCATCCGATCCCGTCAGATCTCAGAAGCTAAGCAGGGTCCGGCCTGGTTAGTACCTGGATGGGAGAACGCCTGGAAACACCAGGTGCTTTAGGCTTGGGAGAAGGACCTGGCAACCCCCTCCCAAAAATCAATCTGCCATTGAAAACCCTGTGAACAGCAGAGAAGCACTGACAATAGTGTTTCTGCTGTTGTACAGAGGGTCGCTATGAGTCGGATACCGACTCTACGGCACCTAACAACAACAACAACGACAATCAATAATAAAGTGAGAAATAAGCCAAAAACTGGGAGATAATATTTTCAAATCTATATCTGATATGAAAACACTATCTAAGATCAATAAAGAACTCATAATTCAATAATGTGAAGACATATAACCCAATTAAAAATGGAGACTATTTGAAAAATTTACAAAAGGAGATAAGAATTACAAATAAGTACATAAAAGTTGGTCAATACCATTATTAGTTAGAGACATAAAATTAAATGCATATGCCACCACAAAAGAAAGACTAAAATTTAAAAAGATTTGTAATATAAAATTTGACAAGGACTTAGAGAAGTGAACTTTCTTTAGATTTGAACAGGCAGTTATCATGTCACTAAGAAGTTCTACTACAAAGCATTTACCAGAGAAATAAAAATATACCTCCACAATATGTATATGAATATTCAGAGAAGACTTATTCAAAATATCTCCAAGTTGGTGATAATTAAGATAGGCATCAATACGTGATGAATGTTATTATTGTTGTTAGGTGCTATTGAGCCAGGGCTGACTCATAGTGATGTTATGTACAGCAGAACAAAACACTCCCCAATACTGTGCCATGCCTGGTACTATTGTCAGTGTTTCTCTGCTATTCATAAGGTTTTTCAATGGCTGAATGTTTTTGGGAGTGGGCTGCCAGGTCCTTCTCCCAAAGGTGATGAATAAGAAATAGAAAACTAGGAATGAAAGTGAATAAATTATTGGCATATACATGGACAAATATTATTCTGAATGAAAGAAATCAGACACAAAAGAAAATCTACAGTGACAGAACAATGAATTGTTGCCTATAGTCAGAGGTGGGGATGGGAGATTATAAAGAATAAGGAGAAAATTTGAGAGGGTGATGGAAATATTTTATACTTCCTTTCAGGTGATGGCTACATAGGATTGAACATTTGTCAACATGCACTGAATTTTATACTTAAAACGATTACATTTTATTATAAATTAAACAATGAAATTGATTTCAAAAGTTAAAAGTAGCATTACAGTATAAGTCATGTATGTGTGTATGTGACTCCTCAAACTATTTCCAAAGTAGCTGCACTATTTTATGCTTTCAATATCAGCAATATGTCTGTTCTAATTTCTCCAATCCTCATCAACTCCTCCTATTTTCTATTTTCAAAATTTTAAGCATTCTAGAAGGTGCTAAGTGGTGTCCTATTGTGGCTTTAACTGACATTTCACTAATGACTAATGATGTTGACTGTTTTTGTGCTTAATGATCATTCCTATATCTTTGGAGAAAGGTCTTCAAGTCCTATGCTAATTAAAAAATTCAAGTTGTCTTTTTTTCTTGTTAAATTATAGGAGTTCTTTACATACTCTGTGAACTAAACCCCTACATGATATGTAATTCACAAATACTTTCTCCTATTCTATAATTGGTCTTTTGACTTTCTTGGTACTTTATCTTTTCATCTTTGTATAATCCTTCACAAAAGGTTTCCATTTTCATGAAGTCTAATTTATTTTTTCTTTGGATGCTCATATTTTTTATATCATGTCTAGGAATCCACTGACAAATCCAAGACCCTAGAGATTTACCTGTATTTTTTTTCTAAAAGTTTTATGATCAGTGCTTATATTTAGGCATTGATTCATTTTGAGTTAAGTTTTGTATATGGCATGACTCAAAATGAAAAGAAACACAGTGGCTGCAACATTGGCTCAAAACATAAAAAGATTGTGTACATGGCACAGTGTTGGGTAGTATTTTGTTCTGCCATTCATAGGGCCACCATGAGTCAGATCAAATCTCACAGCACCATCAACAACAATTTGTATGTGGAGTAACTTTATTCTACATGTGGATACGCATTTGGTCCAGAACCATTTGTTGAAGGAACTATTCCTTCTCATTGGGTATTCTGACCACTCTTGCCAAAAAACAAGTGACTATCAATATGTAGGCTTATTTATGGATTTTCAATTCTATCCCTTTTGTCTACATGTTTATACTTATGCCCAAACCCCAGTTTTGATTGCTCTAGCTTATTTCTAAGCTAAGTTTTGAAATCAGGAAGTATGAGTCCTCCAAATTTGTTCTTTTTTAAAAAATTTTTTTTGGGCAAGTTAGAACCCTTTTCAATTTCATATACATCTGAATATTATCCTTTTCATTTGCTACAAAAAAAAAGTAGTCTGAATTTTGATAGGGATGGCATTAAATCAGTGGGTCACTTTTGAAAGTGTTGTTATATTAGCCATACTAAGTAGTCTAACGTTTGGACAATGAAGTCTTTCCACTTATTAGAATCTTCTTTCATTTATTTCACATTGTTTTTGCTATTTTCATTGGACAGGTCTTTCATGTCTTCATTTAGTTTTTTTTTTTTTTAGACATTCTGTTATTTTGGATATTATTATAAGTGCAATTGTTTCCTTAATTTCCTTTTGGATTGTTCATTGCTGGTGTGAAGAAACACAAGTGATTTTTGAGTCTTGATTATATACTTTGAAATTTTGTTGCACTTTTTTTGTTAGCTCTCTAGCTTTTTAATGGATTCATTAGGATTTCCTTTGTATAGGAATATGCCACCTGTAAATACAAATAGTTTTAGTTCTTCCTTCACAATTTTGATGTCTTTTGTTTCTTTTCCTTGCCTAATTACACTGGCTAGAACTTACAGTAAAACACAATGTAGCGGAGTTGAAACAGCCATCTTTATCCTGTAAGAAAAAGCTGCCAGTTTTTCATGCTTGTGTATGATGTTAGCTGTGGGTTTTTCATAAATGCCCTGAATCATGTTGAGTAATCACTCTCCTATTTTTAGTTTTTTGAGTGCATTTTTTAAAATGATGAAATGGTATTTGATTTTGTAAAATGTTTTTCTGCATCAATTGAGATGGTAATTTTTGTTTGTTCTATTAATTTAGTGTATTACACTGATTGACTTTCTTATGTTAAACTACCCTAGCAATTGAGGAATAAATCCCACTTGGTCATGGTGTATAATCTTTTTAATATGCTGTTTAATTCAGTTTGCCTGTGATGTCTTTTTCTGACTTTGGTATCAGGATAATGGTGTTCTCAGAGAATGAGTTAGGATGTGTTCCTTCCTCTTCTGTTTTCTTAAGAGTTTGAGAAAGATTAGAATTAATTCTTTAGATGTTTGATGGAGTTCCCAAGTGAAGCCACCTATTCCTGAACTTTTTTGTGACTCCTGATTCAATTTCTTTCTAGAAGTTTGTTCAGATTGTCTACTTCTTGGTCAGTTTAGATAATATGAATGCTTTCAGGAATTCGTCCATGTATTAGTCAAGTGGTATATCACTGTGACAAAGAAACCAATGAAAACAAACTTAGGGGCAAAGAGATTTACTGAAAGCTCATGGCTAGAGGATTTCTGTCCACAGAGGCAAAGAAGGCATATGATGTGGCACCAGGGTAGGTGTGGTGGCAGGCAGTGGGGCCTGTGGTAGATGACCTTACAGCATGCCAGATCAGAGATAGGAAGGGACCAGAACCAAAGCTCTGAGTATAAAACTCCAAAGGCTTATTCCCACGAAGCCACTTCAGCAAAGCTAGAATCCTACGTCCCAAAGTTCCACATCCTCCACAAACATTCCATCAGCTGGGGACCCAATGTGCAAACATTTGACTCTGGGGGACATTTAGATTCCAACCATAACTGTGCATTTCATCTAAATTATTTTATTTGTTGATGTACAATTATTTGTAGTGTTCTCTTACACATTTTATTTCTATAAGGTAATACTAATATCTTTACTTTCATTTCTGATTTTAATTATCTGTCTCTTGTCTCTTGTTTCCTTGTTGTTGTTGTCAGGTGCCATTGAGTAGGTATCCAATTCATTGCGACCCTATGTACAACAGGTGAAATACTATTGTCAGTGCTTCTCTGTTATTCATAGAGTTATCAATGAATGATTATTTTTTGGGAGTGAGTTGTGGGGTCCTTCTCCAAAGCCTGCAGAACCTGGTATTCCCAGGTTGTCTCCCATCCAGGTAATAACAAGGCTCTACTCTGCTTAGCTTCTGAGATCTGATGGGATCTCACACCACAGTGGTACAGCTGCAGGCCTTGTTTTCTTAGTATAGTTAAAATCTGGTCAGTTTTGTTGATCTTTTCAAATAAACAGGATTTAGTTTTACCTATTCTCTATTTTTTAATTCTTACCTCCCACCCCAAGGGAAGACATGATGAAGTTAAGGAACTAAACAGAAGATTTCAAAAGGAAGCTTGAGAAGATAAAATCAAATATTTTAATGACATGTGCAAGAGCTGGACACAGAAAACCAAAAGGAAAAACTCACTCTGTTTTTCTCAAGCTTAAGGAATTAAAGAACAAAATCAAGACTTAGGAGCAGTAGTGAAATATTCTACAGGGAAATTATTAAATGATGCAGGAAACCTCAAAAGAAGATGGAAGGAGTACACATAGTCATTATACAAAAAGAATTGGTGGATGACCAACCATTTCAAGAGGTTGGATGTGATGAGGAACCAGTGGTATTGAAAGGAATTGGTGAAACACAAGGCTCCAGGAATTGATGGAATACCAATAGAGATATTTCAACAAACAGATGCAGCATTGGAGGTGCTAACATGTCTATGCCAAAAGGTTTGGAAAACAGCTACCTGGCCAACTGACTGGAAAAAATCTATATTTGTGCCTATTCCCAAGAAAGGGGATCCAACTGCATGAGGAAACTATTGAACAATATTATTAATATCACATGTAAGCAAAATTTTAATGAAGATCATTCAAAAGTGACTTCAGCAGTATATAGACAGGGAACTGCCAGAAAATCAAGCTGGATTCAGAAGAGGGTGGGGAACCAGGAACATCATTGCTGATTACAGATGGATTTTAGCTGAAAGCTGAGAATATCAAAAAGATGTCTATCTATGTTTTAGTGACTATGCAAAGGCATTTGACTGTGTGGATCATAAAAAATTATGAATAACCCTATGAAGAGTGGGAATACCAGAGCACCTAATTGTACTCAAAAGGAATCTACACATATATCAGGAGGCAGTCTTTCAAACAGAACAAGGAAATACTGCTTGGTTTAAAATCCAGAGAGGTGTGCATCAGAGCTGTATACTTTCACCATATCTCTTCAATTTATATGCTGAGCCAATAATCTGAGAAACTGGACTTTATGAAGAAGAATGCAGCATCAAGATTGGAGGAAGACTCCTTCACAACCTGCGTTATGCAGACAATACAATTCTGTTTGCTGAAAGTGAAGATTTGATACATTTACTGATGAAGATCAAAGAACAAAGCCTTCAGTATGGATTATGCCTCATCATCAAGAAAATGAAATTCCTTTCAACTGGGTCAGTATGTGACTTCACAATGAGTGGAGAAAAGATTGATGTTGTTCATGATTTTGCTTTACTTGGTTCTACAATCAATACCCGTGGAAGCAGCAGTCAAGAAATCAAAAGACTAATTGCTTTGGGAAAACCTGTGGCAAAGATCTCTTTAAAGTACTGAAAAGTAAAGATGTCAGATTGAAAATGAATGTGCACCTGACTCATGCCATGGTATTTTCAGTCACATCTTATGGTTGTGAAAGCTGGACATTGAACAAGGGAGACAGGAGAAGAATTGATGCTTTTGAATTATGGTGCTGGAGACATCTATTGAATACACCATGGACTGCCAAAAGAATCAACAGAGCTGTCTTGGAAGAAGTGCAACCAGAGTGCTCCTTGGAAGCAAGGGTGACTAGATTGGGTCTCACTTATTTTGGGCATGTAGTCAGGAGGGATCAATCCCTGGAGAAAGACATCGTGTTTGGGAGAGTGGCAGGTCAATGAAAAAAGGAAAACCCTCTACTAGATGGATTAACACAATATTTGCAACAATGGGCTTAAATGTAAATAAGATCCTGTGCCTAGCACAGAAAGGGGAGTGTTTCATTCTGCTGTACATAGGGTTACTATGACTCAGACCAGACTCTATGGCACCTAACAACACAACCCCAAATACACCAGTTGTTATGGATGGAGCCAAGTTAGTAAGGAATTGTTATTCACAGGGTGTTAGAGAAAGAAAATTTTCTTGAAAAATATTTTAAGATTTTAGAGAATAAATAATTCCCATTCTATAAAAACTACTTTTAAAAGTAGGAAAAGACAAGAAATGACTTTTTTCTACAAAAGATGATATACAAATAAATGCTGGAAACATCTACCTAAGTTATTAACAAATATGATTTCATTCCATATTAAAATCTAAAAGCAAAACTTTCTCCTATAAACATGATAAACACAAAATTGCAATATGATTCAATATATAACAAAACATACAATTATACCAATAAACATTGACAAGACAACTTCTAAAATTCAATATCTATTCTTGATAAAAATAACTAAGGTAAAACAGAAGTAGCCCTTCTTATAGTCAAGATTAAATTCAAAGCTGCATCTGTAAAGACATTATAACTAAAATCAGGTACAAACTAAGGCTGGTTGCTGTCATCACAGTTATTTAAACATTAGCTTGGAAGTTTTATCTTTTCCAATAAAACAGGGAACAGAATTCAGTACGTAAGCTTTGGAAATGAAGAAAATTGATAATTTTGTAGATAAAAAATATTTTATGGCTAAAACCATGAACACAGTTAACTAAAAATGAAAAGAATATTGGGATGAACAAAGTGAATAATATATAAAATCAAATGCAATACCATATGTCAGGAATGGTGAATTATAAAACATACTAGAAATTAAGACAGATACACTTCATTGTAGCTACAATACATACAACACATTGGTGTAATCTTAACCAATCCTGGGTCCCTTAGATGTTTGGGGCAGGATGTTCCTTCCTGCTTCCCTGTGAGGCACAGTGCAAGACAGAGACATTGTAAAGCCACATGACTCTTCTGGAAAGCTGTTTTGCTATTTATATTGAGTCACTAAAAATATTCATACCCATTATCACACCAGTTTTGCCTTTCAGATTTTATCCTGAGACACTAATATAAAGCCTGCAGTCTTATCACTATGGTGTCTGATCCTGTCAGATCTCAGAAGCTAAGCAGAGGTGGACCTGGCTAGTACTTGGATGGGAGATTGCTTGGGGCTGTAGGGTTGGGAGAAGGACCTGAAAACCAGCTCCCAAAAAACAATCAGCCATTGAAAACCCTATGAATAACAGAAGCACTGACAATAGTGTTTTGTCTGTTGTACATAGGGTCAGTATGAGTCATATACCTACTCTATGGCACCTAACAATAACAAACAATAATACAAAATGTGGGAAAAATTCTATCTAAAAAGGTTTTTACTCCCCTAGAGTGAAATACTAAAGTATATGAATATCCAACAGTAGAGGAATAGTTAAGCCGCTGTAGCAGACCATTAGAATGGAGTATAGTTTTATTTTAAATGTGATGTTTATAG
Organism: Pedetes capensis; assembly: GCA_007922755.1. Lineage (NCBI taxonomy): Eukaryota > Metazoa > Chordata > Mammalia > Rodentia > Pedetidae > Pedetes > Pedetes capensis. The sequence continues at coordinate 61,733 of VMDO01007572.1, read as the reverse complement.
AGATGGCACACAATGAATGCTGTAAAACTTTGTTAGAATGTTGTTAAAACCATCTGAACTATTCTTGGAAAGCACAGAACTGGAAGAAAAACTTCAGGATGGTAATAGTGATTCTCCTGGTATGCTAACATAGTACGTGGTTTCCTCCTACTTATATTTTTCAAAGTGTCTGTAGTTATTTTTATGTTAAAAACTAAAACACTTGCATGTTTTAATCATTTATCTAAGATTTATATTTTAAAACACAAATGAGTGAGAAAACAGAGTTGGAAATGCAAGCCTTTCTTTTCTCCTTTTTTTTTTTTTTTTTAATGTTTACTACTCATTATAAGGGGCTGGGATTTAGCTCAGTTGGTAGAGCGCCGCTCTGGCCGCTCTGCAGTCTCTGAGGTCCCGAGTTTGATTCCCAGCCCCATAAAAATGGGAGAAGGATGTGGCAACCCACTCCCAAGGCAATCCCGAAACAATCTGCCATTCAAAACCCTATGAGGGTAGCTATGAGTCGGATACCGACTCGATGGCACCTAACAACAACAACTCACTATAACCTATTACCATCTTAAGATTTTGGGTTTGAATCTGTTAATACATTTTCCCTACATGTATGCATGACACTGAAAAACATCTCTTCTTTGTGTATAACACAAATAATAGAATAAAACAATCTGCTTACAAATATGCAAACCAGCACAGATATGCATGGCCTGGGAGAAGTAAATTTCCCTTCATCATACCAGATGCCCTTGACCATCCACCTTCTGCCTCAGAGCTTAATAGATTGTTGTTCGTCATTCCAAATATTTCTGTGAATTTATATGCAGTATAGAAATTCATTTAAAAATAAATTGCATTGCCCTCTGTATCTGGATATTTTTCACTAGCAACATTACCATGGATGTCATGTATGCTTTAAAAATTAAGTCTCTTGGCACTCTATGGATTTTTATATTAAGAAATTGCACCTTTCTATTTTCCTCATTACTCTTTCCTTCTAGTCTATTCTCTCTCTTTCTTAGATTTATGCAGCACCACACATGTTGGCCCTCATGCTATTCATTCTCTCATTTTTAAAAATCCCTGCCTTTTTGGTCTGTAGTTTAGATTTCTTTTACTTTACCACTAATTTGATCTTTAGCCATGTTCATTGTATTATTCAACTCTTCTATGGAAAATTTTTGTTTTTATGATCATATTTGAAGGATTAAGAACAGTTTCGTGCTCTCATACAGTTCTATTTTCAGAGAAAAGTATTTTATGATGTAATATTCTCGATTCTCTAACATGTACCAATTAAAATACATTTAGTTTTTTATTGTATTCTGGGTTATTTCTCTTATTCAAAGGTTGGTTTATTCACTTGCTAGTTTGGCTACTCCTTGATGCCTTTGGTTTTCCTTAAATATTGGTTATACTTGGTTGACTTTATATTTCAGTAGCTTTTGTACATACTTTTCTCTGTGTACATTTTTCTTCATGTAATTTTTCAGTTTCCATCTACAATCTGTCCTCTAGGAATATCCCATAATCTCTGATTCATTGATGATGTTCTTTCTTGTTTTCTAACTCAGCTATGTAGTTTTAGATTTAAAATATAATTTTAATGCTGGGCACCATGGTACATACCTGTCATCCCAGCAACTCAGGAGGCTGAGGCAGGAGGATCACAAGTTTGAGGCCTGCACAACTTAGCAAGATCATGTCTCAAAATAAAAGATAAAAAAGGGACTGCAGGTGCAACTCAGTGGCATGTATGAGTGATGCATGCATGAGGCCCTGGATTCAATTCCTCAATATTGGAAAAAAGATTATGTGTGTGGGTGTGTCTGTGTCTGTGTGTGTGTATGTGTGTATGTAATTTTTATCATTTTGCAAGATTTTTGCTCAATGGGAGGTAAATATTTGTAATCTGACTTCTATCTTTTACTTTACCACTAATTTGATCCTTAGCCATGTTCATTGTATTATTCACCTCTTCCATGGAAATTTTTATTTTTATGATCATGTTTGAAGGATTAAGAACAATTTGCTGCTCTCATATAGTTCTATTTTCAGAGAAAAGTGTTTTATGATATAATAAATTTTAATGTTTTCTTTTTTCTTTCCTATGAAAGACCTGTTTCTGAAGAAGTAAAATGTCTGATTATTGATATGTAGTAATTTTAACAATTTGAAAAGTATGTCCCTAAATCTTTCTAGGGAACATTTGGTGTCAGAATATTTGAGTTTGTACTGTTCTTTATGTATACTCTCCAAGGATGATGTAAATAAACACTTTCACCTTGAAATACTGATGGAAAAGGGTAGAATTGTCCTTGTTCTTCTTTCATTTTATTTTATTTTTGTTTTGAAACAAGGTCATACTATATTTCCCAGGCTTGTCTCAAACTCACAAGCTCAAGTAACCCTCCTGCTTCATCTATCCCAGTAGCTGGTACTATAGATACATACCAACATGTCTGGCTTTTCAACCTGAAAACTAATTCCATGAGAGATATTTTCACAGAGAAGTTACCCTGGGCTCAAAAAAAATTTACAATGATTTTTAAAACATCCTCATCTGCTATCTTATTTATATTTTAATATCTATAGTATGAAAAAGCATATCACATAGTCTCTTGATCCATTTTCTGCTACTATAACAGAACACTTGAGACTAAGTAGTTTTTATGGAACAGAGGTTTATTTCTTACAGTTCAGACTAGAAGATCCAAGGTAAAGGCTAGAAGATCCCATATCTTGCCTTCTTGTTGCATGATCCTTTGGCAAAAGTGGGAAGGGAAGGAGAATATGCATGACAGAAAGCAAGAAAGGGCTGGACTCACCTTTAAAACAAGTGGAGGCTGGAGATAAATTACCTGCTCCCACAATAACAACATTAGACTACCATTAGGACAGAGCCTCATGACCTAATCAGCTCATTAGTCCCCATTTCCCAGAACTGCTGCAGTAGGGATTAAGTTTGCAATGTATGAATTTCAGGGTATATGTTCAAACCACAGTATATAGCTTCAGTCTTTAAAGTGAGCACATAGTTGAGATAAGATGAAGCAAAAGAAATTAACAGCTATTCTTTATGTATGTTTATTATTTACATTAAGTGAAAGTGGGAGTACAGGCAATCAGAACACAATAAACTTATTTTTGAAGGCAGCTTTGCTAGACTACAAGCCACTGTACAGTACTTATTCAGTCATGAGCTTTAGTTTATGCCCTGGGTAGATAAAAATTAATTTATTTAGTAACTATATCACAAAATGTTCAACAGAGTTTATGCCCGTGGAACAGTTATGCATGTTGTTGTTGTTGTTAGGTGCCGTCGAGTCGGTATCCAACTCATAGCGACCCTCATAGGGTTTTCAGTGGCTGACTGTTTCTGGATTGCCTTGGGAGTGGATTGCCAGGCCCTTCTCCCATTTTTGCGGTGTTGGGAATTGAACTCGGGACCTCAGAGACTGCAGTGCAGCGCTTTACCAACTGAGCTAAATCCCAGCCCACAGTTATGTATAGAAGGAAAAATAAACAATATACATGGCATAGATAGACTTTCCCCCCTAGAGGCTATATTAGACTGTCAGATATGTCAGAATGTATTGCATGCAATTAGATATATATATATATATCTGGCTGGGATTTAGCTCAGTTGGTAGAGCACTGCGCTGCAGTCTCTGAGGTCCCAAGTTCAATTCCCAGCACCAAAGAAATGGGAGAAGGACCTGGCAATCCACTCCCAAGGCAATCCCGAAATGTCAGCCATTGAAAACCCTATGAGGGTCACTATGAGTCAGATACTGACTCGGCAGCACCTAACAACAACAACAATATATGTATATATCTGATTGCATGCAATACATTCTAAAGTGATCTAGCACCAGAGTATTGAGTTCCTGCTAGTTGGCAGATGAGCAAAGGACATGACAATCCACTCCTAAAGTGATCCTGAAAGCAATCAGCCATTGAAAACCTTATAAAGCTTGCTGTGGAATTAGATCTGACTCAATGGCACCTAACAACAACCAGTTCATTGGTAGAGTGCTACTCTGCACTCTCTGAGGACCTAGATTCGATCCCCAGCACCGCAAAAACAGAAGAAGGATGTGGGAATCCACTCCCAAAGCAATCCCCAAAACAATCAGCCACTGAACACCATATAAGGATGGCTGTGAGTTGGACCTAACTCAACAGCCCTAACAACAGCAACAACAGAGCCAGAGACACATCATACCCTGTATACATGGATTCTGAGTGTTATTTAATCAATAGCCAGAACAAGAAGTTGACTTTATTCTAGCATAGTTTGGAGAGGAGAGGATATTTAGAACCCTTTGTCTAATGATCTTCATTTTCTAATCACTTGAAAGTGTTTCTATTACAATGATAATTAATACAATGATACAAGTAGTCACAAACTAAGCATTTTTCACCTGGGAGGAGCTGGACTCTCTTGGTTGGAGAAAAGGCAGACAAGGCCCTTCCACACTAACTCTTTTGCATACAACGCTAGCTAATTTGATTAGATACTTGCATCTCGTTGCACTCTGAGGTGTGGAAGAATCCATGTAAGTGACAAAGGAAGAGATATGTGTCATTGGTCATTCAATGGGTTTGTTCACTTACAGCAAGTCCTAGTTGCAGGAGGAAGACATGCAACACTGTGTCAGGCACACTTTCCACATACACTTAGTGTGAATCCTTTCATTGTAGGAAGGTCACTGCTGTACTTGCTGTTGTTGTTAGGTGCCATCAAGTCGGTGTCCAACTAAGATCTGATGGGATTGGATGCCACAGTGGTATGGCTGTAAGCACTGCCATATTTAGCTCCTCAGTTTTTCCATTTCCTCTCATTGCTGCTGTTTTGTAGTCAGGGCATAACACTCCCAGTTAAAATTTCGTATTTTGCAAATCATGACTGTGCTTTGATCTTCTTAGTTGCTATTGATGATAGTTAAATAAAGGCCTGGAAAGAAAAAGACATTTACTTATCTTTGAAAAGAGTATAGACAAAAATGAGGGTTTTACTAGATGTGATAGAGGAACCAGGAAGATAAATTAATTGCTCAAAATGCTGTGATTATTTTATGGAAGTGGGCAGTTCGGTTATTCACTCACCTTTCTCTTGTGCATTCTATCTCATTCTTTTTCCTTCACTTCCTCTTTATCATCACAGAAATTGTACCTTGCATAAAGAGACCTGTTTAAGATATGCAAATGATTCGAGGTGTATGTGAGAAAGTTGCTATTCAGGAATACATGTAAAGAGAGCAACCACCAAAATGGGCTTTCTAGCCAACCAACAAAAAAACAAATAAACCAAAAAAGATCTTTTGACAGCAGTGTAGTTTTGTCCAACACACACAAGGAGGGCATGGCTGTGCCCCAGGGTGGCAGGGAAGGAGGCAAATATTGCCCTCATTCACTGGAACATTTGATGGCAGGAGTCCTGCACCCACCCATGCTGTGCACTGAGCCCCTACTCTGTGCCAGGCATTCAGCAGATGCCTCAGCTGTCAGATCTCATTTTGAGTCTCACACAACTGTATGAATTAGCTAAGCCATGCCTCACATAGTATTTCTATCAATGATAGAGCTGAAATATTCCAGTCACCTAGTGATGATGTACCCATGGTAATGACATAGTACTGGGCACTCCTCACGTGTGCCTGGTGATGCTGGTGTAAACACCTAGGGTGATACCAGTCATATAGAAGTACTGTTGTTGTTTTTAGGTGCCTTTGAGTTGGTATCCGCCTCATAGACACCCTACGTACAACAGATGAAACAGTATTGTCAGTGCTTCTCTGCTATTCATACAGTTTTCGATGGCTGATTGTTTCTTTCTTTTTTTTTTTTTTGGCAGGGGGAGTGAGTTTCTAGGTCCTTCTCTCAAGCCTACAGCACCTGGTGTTCGCAGGTGGTTTCTCATCCAAGTATGAACCAGGCCCGGTCCTGCTTAGCTTCTGAGATCTGATGGGATCAGTCGCCACAGTGTTACTGCTGAAGGAATATAGAAGTATAGCACATACAATTAAGTACAGTGTACAGTAGTTGATAGTGATAGTAAACGATGGTTTACTATACTATAATATTGATCATTATTTTAGAGTGTACTCTCCTACTTACTAAAAATAAGTTTACTGTAAAATAGTATGCTGTGTTTGGTTGGCAGTAGACACTTACATTGCCCTGTCTCTTGACTGCCTCAGGAGACCATAGGGAGTGACGGACCGTACCTTCTAGGTCTGCATGAGCATGCTCTATGATGTTCCCAAAATGATGAGATCATGTAAGGATGCGTTTTTTTCTTGGACCATAACTCAATTGGTTTTAGTTTTTTTTTTTTTTTTTTTTTTTTTTTTTTTTTGAGATAGGGTCTGGCTTTGAGCTCAGATGGATTTTCCTGCCTTGGCCTCCCAAATACTGGGATTTCAGGTGTGTGGTACCACACTGGCACCATAACCCCATTCTTAAGTGTCACATGACTATATTATGTGAGTTAATAAATTCTTTTTATTGTTTAACTAGTGGGAAATGGGGCTTTTGTCACTTATACCTAAGTGATAAGAATGTCTAGATGGTTCTTTAGAAAGACAGTCATTATCAAAGACATATTTGTTACTATAGTTTGTATTGAGTTTTTCAGAGAGACAGAACCAGTAGTGTATTGAGAGAGAGACTGGATATGGATAGATAGAATAGAAATATGTGGAAAGATATTTTTATAAGTGATTAGATCACGTGATTATGGAGTATAAATCCCATAATCTGCCCTCTACAAATTGAAGGCCCAAGAAAACCAAAAGAGTGATTCTGGTTCAACCCTAACTCCTGAGAACTGGAAGTCAATACTCCAAGTCTAAGGTAGGAAAAGTTGGGGGCCAGTTTAAGCAGAGAGAAGAAATTTACCCTTCTCCACCTTTTTCTTCTGTAATGGCCCTTAATGGATACAGGATGCACCAACTCCTTGGGGAAGGTAGATCTTCTTTACACTGTCCAGCAACTCAAATGCTAATTTCCTCTGGAGTCAACATTTCAGACACACTCAGAAGTAAAGTCTACCAGCTATCTGGGCACCCTTTAGCTCAGTCAAGCTGACACAAAATTATCCATCATACTGTTACTTATTTGAAAGAAGTTCATTATTGCTATTAGTGGGAAGGGAAACCAGCTGGAAAAGTAGTGCCTGTTAACTAAAATGTATGGCTATCTTGTTGTTGTTAGGTGCCATTGAGTCGGTATCCAATTCATGGTGACCCTATGTACAACAGGCAAAACACTATTATCAGTGCTTCTCTGCTGTTCATAGGGTTTTTCAATGGTGGATTGTTTTTTGGGAGTGGGTTGTCAGGTACTTCTCCCATGGCTATTTTAGGAGCAGTAAAAAAAAAAATAATAATTTTTGTTTCAATAGTTGCTACTGAAAAATAGTTTCTCCTTAAGGATGGTGGAGTTGGTATAGGTCTACAGTTATTTAAAGGCTGCAGATTCTAGTTAACTGGGGTTGGTTATAGATAATGATTTCAAATTTTTCATTTTAAAGAGCCTCAAAACCACATAATTCAATGTCCCTTATTTTGTCTAGATATTCTTCTCTCATACTAGCAGCTGTATTTGCTGATACTGATGGTGAATTATTTAACCTTTTGAAGCCATTTTCTGTAATTCTAGGGTGATATTTGCACATGTACTTGGCTTTCTTTATAAATAAACTATATATAAAATTTATTCCAGAATGTTAGGAAATGTGGAAGAGCTAGGAGCTAAGGATGGAATGACATTTTGCTAATTTGAGAATCATTTTAAACTTATGGTTTATTCTACAAACAGACTTCAAACCATTTGCTTACAAGCACTGTAACCTAAAAAGTAGTGAGTTTGACATAGATTTTTAATATCTTACTGTCATATAAGGGATGGTATTTAAAAGGCTAATTTTCCTGGCATTTTTTGAACTGAACCAGAGGAACTGAAGCCTACTGGAGAAAATAAATTCCATTAAGAGGAACAAGAAAAATATCACACATCATACTATAGTACTGAAATAATTAAGACTTGGCACCAATTAAGATAATTATGAGTAACTTCCATAATTCAGTAGGTTTCCTGAAGAAGAAAGTAGAGGCTGTACAGCTCCATTAGGAGTCTTGTGCAGGCCTAACGGGAACGCAGTTGTGTTTTCTAGCCTTTTGGAGTGTTGAGCAAAATACTGGCATGCCACTAATCCTTTTATGAAATGACAATGAGACCTGGAGCATTCTAACTTGAAATATCATCTTAACCAACTCGTTTCATTTTTTTTACTGTGGAGATTTTATCAGAAGGTAACTGGAAATCATGCAGAAGGAATAGAATAGCCGAGAGACTATAATACAAACAACATCTGCAAAGTCAGTGCCGCTTTTAAACAGACAGAGGGCTGAGGAAATTAGCTCTGGCAGTGGCAGGGAAGCGGCACAGGCAGCTTGTCTTGGAAATGAGTTCATGGAAGGCTTGTCTCTGCCTTGGAGCAGATGGGAGCATCCGGGCGCCTTGCGCAAGGAAGAGGAGAATGGTACTCTTGGAGCATATGTTTGTTTGATTACTGTGGAAAAGGCAAGATTCTCCTTAAACGTTCTTTAACATCCGCTAACTACAATATGTGGTTTCATAACAGCTGTATTGAAATGAAAAGAAAATGCAATTTAGAACACCTGCAAACTTGACAAGGAGGGATGTGAAGTCAATGTGGGCTCCCGAAGGAAAGATAGTACCTACAGGGCCCAGTGCTGTCCCAGCGCTGTCCCAGCCCAGATAGCCTGTACCTCTGGGCTCATCAAGAAACCCCAATCCACCTTGATTGCACTGAGGCAGCTTGCCCATAGGACCTAGCTTAGCCCTTTTGTCCTGAGCTGAGGTGAGACTATGGCAGGTAAAGAGCCAATCATGTGCAATGACTGCAGTAGCAGAGGAGCTCACAAAACTTTGGATGAGTGGGGACCAGTGTGTGGAGAACATAGAGCGCTGTGGGGACGGACTGGAGATGGGAATCTGGAAGCAGATGAACCCAATTGATTGGGACTTGAGGAGCTCTTGAAGGAACCCCTAGGGATTTTATGCAGAAGTCATGGAAAGTTTTGAGCAAGTGAATGACACAAATTTCATTCAATAAACATGTTTTAGAGTAGTTTTAGATTTCCAGAAAAATTGTAAAGATAGCACAGAGAGTTCCCATATGCCTTGCACCTAGTTGTCTTTCATTGATGTGATACATTTGTAGGATACTAATTAGCAAAAATAGGAGAAGGACATGGCAATCCACTCCTGAAACAATCCTGGAACAATCAGCCATTGAAAACCCTATAAGGCTCTCTAGGAGTTGGACAGGACTGGAGGGCACCTAATAAGAAAAACAATGAGCTAGAACAGATACACTGTTGTTAACTGAGGTCTACAGGTTGTTCAAATTTCCTTAGTGTTTACTCAATGTCCTTCATCTATTTTAAGATCCTATCCAGGACCCCACACTACATTTAATCATCTGGGCTTCTTAGGCTCCTTTTGACTTGCAAGAGTTTCTCAGACTTTCCTTGTCTTTGGTAGCCTTGACTTGGAAGAGATATGGTTTGGGGCAGATATTTAGCAGATTGTCTCTCTGGATTTGTCTGCTGTTTTTCTCATGATTAGACTGGGGTTATGGGTTTGTGGGAGAAATATGTCAGAGGTAAAGTGCACTTTTCACCACATAATATCAAAAACATATACTATCAACATGACTTATCACCGGTAATACTGACCTTGGTTATCTGGCTGAGGTAGTTTGTTGGGTTTCTCCACTGGAAGTTCTTCTTTTTTCTCCTTATACTCTTTAGAAGGAAGTCATTGTGCACAGTCTACACTTAGGGACCTAGGAGTTATCATACACCTCTTCGAGAGTAGAGGATTTCCATAAATTATTTGGAATTCTTCATGGGACATTTGCCTTTTTCTCTCTCCTTTATTTCTGTATTTGTTCATTTATATTTATCAGTACAGACTCATGGATATTAATTTATACTTTGTGTGATAATCATATACTGCTTTATTTTGTTATGACCATTAGGAGTTCTTTCAATTAATGTTTGTGTCCTTTTGACATACTCCTCCATGTAGTAAATTCCTATAATTTTGTGCTGTCTTGGCATCCATTTTGAATATGGGTTTGCTGTTCTCAGAGCTGAAGGAGGGCTTATTCACTTTCCACCGAGTTTCCAGTTCTATAGCTCCTCCCAGTTCCTCAGAGTGGTCTGTCCAGATAGCTGCCTTAAACAGATGACTCATGGTGAGCACCTCCTTTTGGAACAGCTAGATGCAACCTAACTGACTTACCCACTGACACCCTACCCCACACGGACTGTCTAGATGTGATGCGGTGACACTTTAATCACAGTGTGACCACACAGAACCCATGCCTACTGGCTTTGAACCCATTAACAGAACTCCCTTGAAAAGCCTGTTTGGGTGATACCCTGGACCTCCATAAAAACCTCAACCCATAGGTCTACCTCTTTCTCACACTCCACCTGATAATTGAGCATGTTGTCCAGTAACCTTTGCATCAGCTCTCTGATAATGCCCACTTCTCTCATGTATGAGCACATAAGTAATAAACTGTTTCTATTATTTCATTTTTTAAAACATTGCCTCTTCCCTGTTTCATCTGATTGAAACACCTGGTCCTAACTTTTTCCTGGCCAATGTTCTCCTAGAGAGTAGCTATCCTGGAAGGAATGAATTGGACACATGTCAGATAAGAGTTACATGGGCACTTGCCAGTACAGAGAAGTTTCCTGTGAAAGTGACACTTGGTCACAAGTTGGACAATTAAGCATCAGGCCATCCTCCAGGATAAGGAAATATCCTGTGAAAGACATACTGTAAATGTCAATAACACTTCCCTGGAGCTCCATCAGGGCAGGACTAGAGTACATAGCCACTCTCATGAGAGAGACCTCAAAAGAAAATTAGAGAAAAAATATACACCCTATCGCTGTGTGTGTGTTAAGTGTGCTCTTACTTTTTGACACTATTAGATGCCACAGGCACATCTCATATCTTTCTTGCCCTAGACCTAAAGTCAGCCATTGCTCCATGGAGTCCAAAATAACCATATTAGAAAGTGGTATTAGAAACCAAAAACTGGGATCTGGGTGTGTTTGTTGCTACTCTAGTTTCATTATTTCCAGGAATTCTTATCTGACAGAACAAAGAAATATATGTGTGTAAGCTAACCTGTATATATACACACCTAAAAATATTTTTATGTACAGCTACCTTTATCTGTATTAAGCTAAACATGAATTCATACTGATGGTTCACTTCTAGGTCATTACCACATGGATCATTCTAGAATCCTTCCATGCTTATCTGCAAATTCCTACTCCAACAGTGAGGAACCTGGGTTCTACCATATGCCATCCATTTATTTAATTGTTCAATTCCATTGCACACACATAGAAGTGTCAAATTTGTTAACCCAGGCATATAAGGGAAATTATCAACTAGAGTATAGAATGAATTGACAGTTTTATAAACACTCATTTCTAAGCCATGGACAATTTGTGTGTGGGATGAAACGATATTCAGGGAATGAATTTAAGGAGGGTAAAAAACAAACAAACAAACAAACAAACAAACAACTAGTGAGGAGTCTAAACCCAGTTGTAGCCCAGGCTGGCTTCAAACTTGTGATCCTCCTGCCTCATCTTCCCAAGTGCTGGGATTATAGGCATGCACCACCATTATTGGCTTAAGTTCTTACTAGTAAGTTTTGTGTAAAAGTTATTATTTTATTTACCATAAACTATTTTAAGCACTTTACAAGCCTTAACTCATTGAATCTACCTATGAGCTATACTATCACTGTCCCCATTTTATCAATGAGGAAAGTGAGGCACAGCAGTACATCATATTGCCAGGAAGTATCAGTTGGGATTCTGACTCCGACAATCAGGGTCATGAATTTTTAACTCTGAGTTACATTTCCCTCTGAGTTACATTTCCTAACTCGTGCCTATTGAGGATACTAATTCTCCCATTCATTTCTTGCAAAGTACTTATTCATACTCTTATATACTATAAGATGTTCCTAAATAAGTAAGTGGGAGAAGGACCCAGCAACCCAGTCTCAAAACTCAGTCTGCCATTGAAAACCCTATGAATAGCAGAAGAAGCACTGACAATAGTTTTTTGCCTATTGTCCGTGCGGTAGGGTTACTATGAGATGGATACTGGACTTCAGGGTACCTAACAACAACAACAACAACAACAACAACAAATAAGTAAGTATACATGGCTGAATGATAAAAGGTTAAGCTGTCAAAACAATGATAACCCCAAACATCCAGCTCTACTTAAAGGCTCATGATGGTGAAAAAAAATGTGCTTCATTGAACAGGAATGCCACATTCCCAAGCCTGCCATTGTTTATGACCTGTAAAGGTAAACAGGTCTGATTCACTGATTGTGAGCTGTGGTGTGCTGAGTGGGCTATGGACTATGTATTGTAGTTGTAAGAACCTTTCAAGCACAGGTAAATCATTTTAAACTCATTGAATCTGCCTATGAGATATACTAATTATGAAGGAAATAATCGAGCTCATCGTATGGCACACACCTATAATCTCAGTGACTCTAGAGGCTGATGCAGAAGGATTGAAAGTTCAAAGCTGGAGGCAGTCTGTGCAATTGAAAGAGACTCCATCTGAAAATAAAGTGAAAAGGGGCTGGGGTGCAGCTCAGTGTTAGATCACTTGCCTTGGGTTCAACCTCTAGTACTGAAAAGAAAAAGAAAAAGAAAGAAGTCATCTATAAAAGATAAAAAAACCCTATTTTATCTAAAAAATCTACTCAAATAATATGAAAATTCTTTTGGAGGAAGCCTATGCCCATTGATACTTTTGAATGAATTATCATATTTCCCTTAGGAAATCAGAACAATCATTCTGCATACTGAATTTTACCATCAGTTCCAAATTTGTTTTCAGATACCGGTGTGAATATGTGAAGGTGTATTTTGTAATCATAATAAAAAAAAAGAGGATCTACTTCTGGTGCTGTGACAAGCCATCTAAGGCATAATCACTTCCTTATGGTAACTTGTGACTTCAAGTAGAACCTGGAACTCTGCTATCATCTTTGGAATATAAATGAGCCAAATTAAAAAAATAAGTGCTATGGTTTGCATGCCCCCCTTCTCATGTGATTAGGTCATGAGGGCTCTGCTTTCATGAGTGGACTAATCCTCTCATAGATTTGTAGGTTAAAGGTTAGTGTATTAATGGATTATCTTGGGAGTGGCTTTATTATAAGAATGAACTCTCTCTAGTCTGTCTACTCCACCTGACCCGGGGATAACCTCCACTGTGCTATGATGCTGAAAGAAGGCCCTCACCAGCTGCTCACCAGATGCCAGCTCCATACCCATGGACTTCCCTGTCTTCAGAATCATGAGCAAAAGAAACCTCTTTCCTTTCTCACACACCTTTCTCACACATTTTGTTGTACAACAGAAAAACACTAAGACAGCAAGAGAGAAGGGAAACTGTCAACAGTTCTGCTTTAGGCACCATTGCAACCTGAGTTTGGTCCTGGGACATGAAGCTAGTGGTCTATGTTTTTTGGTAATATTATCTTCCATGTCAAATATTGGGTTCACTATCCTGAATCTAGGCTCAGAAGCACTGGAATGTGAAAGCTCCACAGCAATAACCTCTCTTTTTTGGTGTTTTGAATCCTCAGGGCTGACAATGATTCTCTTTCATGGTGGGTAGAAATGAGATGCAGTCACCTGTTAACTGAATGGCAGAATAGAATAGAATAGAATAGAATAGAAGAATAGAATAGAATAGAATTTCCATCCTTGACTGATAGGGGATGCTAAGCAGGGAGAAAGGGAATAAAGAGGCCCATTGTAGCCATCTGCTCCCCAGGTAGCCTTTGAGATGTGAATATCAATGTGAGCTTCCTCTAAGACAAATGGCTTGATCCAGGGGTATATACTTCCCTGGTGGATAATATCCTTACAAATAGCATGGTTGCTCATAAATAATGTCCTTTATAATGTTCTTTTATAAATGGCCTGGTTTGTAGCCAAGAAGACCTTTACAATGGCCTGGTCAGTGGCCAGTAACACCCTTTATATAGGAGGGTATCAGACACTTCCAGTCTACGATGGGTAGGGATTTCTTTTGAGTCAAGACCCCTCCTGCAATAAAGAGAAAAACATGTTTTATAACCTAAGAAGGCCAACCAAAGCTAAAAGGTGGAAGAAACCTAACACATAAAGACAAGATTAAAAAAAAAAAAAGATGGGAGGAATATTTTTCCTCTTAATGAGATACAGACTTAAAGCACCCCAAAGCCCCACTCCTTGACTCAGATGTCCACAGTTCTCTGTAGCTGTATTGCTGGACCTGCACATGTTCTGGTCTCTAGTTCAAAAAGCGTAAATATAGTTTTTCATGGGCCTTCACTGCTGGACCTACCTGCTTTCTGATTTCTATCTCAGAAGGCATAACTTTCTCTCTTCCTTTGTCTTTCCATCTCTTTTTTTCACACTGGCCTAAATCCCAGGTTTACTTGTCCAGGGCACTCCTCTTCTCTAACTCTAAACAAACTATCCTTAAATTTCCTTTCTGGGTCTATTTTTCAATTCTTTTATCAGTGGGACCAAGAGCCTGAAGGAGTATCCATCTGCCCAGTGACATGAACACCTCTCCTACTCTGAGAACCTTCAGGCAAGGAGCAGAGAAGGTAACTCTAATTCTGTAGAGCCTCCCAGGAAGTCAGCAACCATAGAATCTTAGATTTATAGAAAAGGGAGACCTCAGCTGGGCGTGGTGGCGCACGCCTGTAATCTCAGCGGCTTGGGAGGCAGAGCCAGGAAGATTGCAAGTTCGAGACCAGAGGAAGTCTGTGTAACTTAGCAAGACCCTGTCTCAGAAAGTAAGGAAAAAAAATAAAAGGACTGGGGGTGCAGCTCAGTGGTCCAGCACTTGCAAAGCATGCAGGCCCCGGGATCAACCCAGTACCACCAAAAAAAAAAAAAAAAAAAAAAAAAAAAAAAAAAAAAAAAAAAAAAAAAAAAAAAAAAAAAAAAAAAAAAAAAAAAAAA
>VMDO01007572.1:0-46509 GCA_007922755.1 Pedetes capensis | reverse complement strand
TTAGAGAGGCAGGCCAAGTTTACTCCAGGGTGGGGAGCTAGATTTTAAGACCCAGGTTGCCCAGGTTCAAGGCCATAGTCTATGCATTCCTCAGAGTAGAAATTATAAGCTTATCCATTTCCCACCTGTCAGTATTTAGAATCAAGTTCCAATCCAGTGCCCTTTCTACCCTGTAAAATGAATTTAGTATAAGACTTTTCTGTTTTTACAATACTCTGCTGGGTGTTGTTGTTGTTGTCATGTGCCAGTATCCGACTCATAGCGACCCTCATAGGGTTTTCAATGGCTGACTGTTTCGGGATTGCCTTGGGAGTGGATTGCCAGGTCCTTCTCCCATTTTTGTGGTGCTGGGAATTGAACTTGGGACCTCAGTGCAGTGCTCTACCAATGTATGCTCTCCTTCCTCTACTTAAAAACATTTACCTTTTGTGTGGCTTCAGTATATCAGTGGGAAACACAGTCAGCCTCCATTATACCCTTTTTGCTTCTTAATATAAGGAAATTAATTGGCACTTGATGAGCTAACAATTGTGTCATTGGTGGTAGATAATCCTTTACTGATTTTTCAGTATGTTATTTTAAAGTGTTCTAATTATTGGAGTAGTTATGGGTTACATGATTTTCTTAAAGGAATTCTTGAAAGAATTGTTTCCTTGAGGCTGCAGTTTGTAAGTGATTTATGGTTTGGACCTAAATATCCACCAAAGGTCATGTGTTTGAAGGTTGAGTCCCTGGCTGGTGGCGCTGTCCTGAGAGGTTATAGAACTTTGGGAGGAGGGATTCTAGCTTTGCAGAAGTGGCTCCTTGGGGATGGGACGTTGGAGACCTTTACCTGGAGCCCTTGTTCTGGTTACTCTCTATTTCTGATCTGTCATAACATGTGGTCTTCTACATGGGCTCTGCTGTCTGCTGTTGCCACACCTGCTCCAACATCATTGTGGACTGATATAACTATGAGCCCCCAATAAATCTTGCCCCTTATAATTTATTTCAGTCAGTTTCTCTGTTACAATGACATATCACCTGGCTAATACAGATAGTAAAATCAATACAAAGCAAAATAAAAAATAAATAAATAAATAGAGCAAGAAAGAGAAACAACAAACCCAAATGACTACTTTTCTGTGTATGGCTAAAAACTTCAACATCAGTGAATATCTCTCTGATAGCTTAATTCTACAGGGAGCTTAATTTTCATGGGAAAAGATCTCAAGTGTAATTAACTTGATGATCATTTTACCACGTGACCAAATGCAGCTGAAGGCCTGCTTGTCCTGGATTGAAATGTGTAGTACTGGTTATCAGTAGCTTTACTTAACATTTTGTTGTTGCTGCTAGGTGCAGTCGAGTCAGTATCTGATTCATAGTGACCCTCATAGGGTTTTCAATGGCTTACTGTTTCAGGATTGCCTTGGGAGTGGATTGCCAGGTCCTTCTTCCATTTTTGGGGTGCTAGGAATTGAACTCAGGACCTCAGAGACTGCAGTGCAGTGCTCTACCAACTGAGCTAAATCCCAGCCCACTTAACATTTTAGGGGAGGGAAAATGGTTTTCTCTCTGCTCTTCATTGTTCTCAACTGAAAATTCTCCATAACAAAAGAAAAATTAACATGAGAAAAACAAGAAGTTTATTAACATATACACCTCTCCTCTTGTATACCTGGGGGAAAAGCCAGAGGAACAAATAAATTTTTAGAGGATATCTCAAAGAATTTAAATTTCAGGTTCAGCTACCTTTCTTTTTTGAAACAAAGAAAGAAGGTATGGGGGAAAGCCAGCCAAGAGGAGATGACAAAGATGGCATGATAGGAGCTGCCTCCATGAGACTCAGTGAATCAAAGGAATCAGAATAAGAAAGGATAGACTCTCTTCCAAAGAGAGAAAGTTGAAAAGAGCACAGAAATCACAAAGGAAGTGATAAGACAGTGCAGAGAACTGTGGGGCTATCCAGTGAAAAGGATCAAGCAGAACATACCTCCAGCCTCTGCCTCCAGGTGGGGAGGAGAAACAGAAGCCTCATCAGAAAAGTAATCCAGACAGCCCTACTGGAAAGAATGGCTGTCCCACAGGACAAGCCCACAGTCCTTATAACACTTAGATCCCTTTGAGATATTTAATGAGACTGGCTCTTCCTGACTAAAAGGTCAGCATGGGAGAAGAGACGCATTTTGCCACTCTCCATATCTTGGAGGGCTCTGACTGGGCACTGTCTTGAAAAGGAACTTATTGTCTGAGACTGAGGTACCCTGGGGGCCTGAAAACAAAGAATAATCATGAGTCAGGGAGCCTGGGGACAATCTGCGACAACCCCAGAGTGGGTCACAGCTGTAGCAGGCAGGTACAGAGGAGGGAATGTGGTTAACCAACACCTGAGAAGATCAGGCAATAGATAGCTTGGTCAAAGTGAACAGTAGTCCCACCCTCTGGGAGGAGAAGCTAGTCCCAACTGCTAAGGGAACTACAGTGACCAACAAATCCAAGCTGAAGTCAGCAAGAATCTCCACTTATGGAGCCACAGTTCACTATCTGCACAACTTAGAAATCTGAAGCTCAGCGACAGCACAGTACTTGATCCCTGCAACCTCCTCCTACTGTCAGTGTTCAATATTGGACAGGTTATGAAAGAATTGAGATGGGTCATTCAGTACAGATCTAAATCTCTTATTTGCATCCTCCACTCTTCAGTGCACTCTGGAGATATCCCTTGGCTAGGGCATTAGCCATCATAGACGGTACTAACTGGGGAGTCTCAGGCACATGTGAGAACCTGCCCAGTGTACATGCTGAAAACTACTTGTGGCCACCAAAGGCTCCAAGTATACAAGAAGAGAGGTTCCTATAGTGAGGGCAGCCCTGCTACACACCTACCCTTGAGGGGTCGAGGCTCAGGATGTACACAACTGGTAGAAAAGATAAGAGACTCTAACCTCACCTAACCACTCGGTAAACTCCAATATTAGAGGGCACAGAGAGAAGCCACTCCAGTATTTTGTCACTTTTTAAAGTTTTTTCTTAAAAAAACTTTTTTTTTCTCATTTTTCTTTCTTCTAATGTAATTTTTTCTTTTTTCTTTTTTGGTTTTCTTTTGCAACCTGTGTTTTCTCTTACATTACTTTTTAAAAGAAACTGAAAATTTCAGTTTCTTTTAAAACTGAAGCTTTTTATTTTTTATTCCAATTCTTATGTTTATCTAATTTTGTTCAGATATTTTTCTTTATAGTGCAATCAGAATTTTAAAAAAATCTTTCCCTCTTTTATCTCCCTTTTCCTAATACTCTTCCCCTTCCTTCTTCTTCTCTTTTCTTTCTTTTATTTAACCTTGACAGCTTCTTTCTTATTCCCTTCTCCCTTTCTCCTCCTTTTATTTCAGATAATTTCTTTTTTTACTTTCACTCTAAGTAGTTTGTTACTTCATAGCTTACTCTACATTACTGTTTCCATCTTTTCCCTATAGTCATAGTGATGTAGAAGTTGGCTTTAACTGATTTTAGTTGTATTTATATATCTGGTTTGGTCTGATACTTTACCTGTTACAGGGTTTTTGTACTCCTTCTCTGAGTGGTACTAGTGGTTGAGCTCTCAAAAGAAAGCTCCCCAAATAAAGCAGGAAGAGATATCCATCACAAACAATGCACAAACCACAAAATAGAAATGCAAGAAACATGAAAAAGCAAGAGAACATGTCTCTTTCAAAAGACCATAATTCTTCAGCTAATGAATTCAAAGATACTGATATGGTTGAAATGTCAGACAAAGAACTAAAAAGTCTGTTTGTAAAAATGATCAATAAGTTCAAGGAGGATACAAATAAATAAGAATGAAGTAAGGAGGATACAAATAAATAAGAATGAAGTAAGGAAATTAATTCAGGAACTAGATAAGAAAGTCACCAATGTAAAAGACAAATTTAGCAAAATTGATGAGAAATTCAACAAGGAAATTGAGAAGCAAATAGAAATGTTGGAAATCAAGAACTCAGTAAATCAAAAAAAAAAAAAAAAAAAAAAAAAAAAAAAAAAAAAAAAAAAAAAAAAAAAAAAAAAAAAAAAAAAAAAAAAAAAAAAAGTAGAAAGTATTACCAGTAAACTAGATCAATCAGAAGAAAGAACATCAAGGATAGAAGACAAGGTTGAGGAAATATTACTTTTGGATATCAATAAAAAAATAAAGGAATACATTTGCAACTTCCAATAACTATCAGACATGATCAAAAGACCAAATTTAAGAATCCAGGTAGAAAACAAAGGAGTTGAGATAAATACTAAAAGCATAGAAAGATGGCTATTCAATGAAATTATAGCAGAACATTTCACAAATCCAGGGAAAAGAATGAACATCCAACCACAAGAGACATTTAGAACCCCAAATAGACATGACCAGAAAAGAACCTCTCCACAACACATTATCATTAAAAATGTGAAGACTACAGGACAAAAAAGCAATATTAAAACCTTCAAGAGAAAAGCACTAACTCACTTACAAAAGCAAACCCATCAGAATAACATCAGACCTCTCAGCACAAATCCTAAAATCCAGGAAAGTGTGGAATGATTATTACAATCCCTGAAAGTAAATAACTGCCAACCAAGATTATTACATCTAGCAAAGTTATGATTTAAAGTTGGTGAAGAAATAGAACCCTTCCAAGACAAGGGTTCAAGACAACCCTTCAAGACACATTAAAGAAATTCATGACCACCAAGTCAGCATTTCAGAAAATATTTAAAGGAATCCTACACATGCAAGAGGAAGAAAGACAGTCTCAATCATAAGAGTTAATGAAGGAATAAATTTCATGAGAGGGATAGATGCACTAATGAGAGTTAGGAAAGAATCAATCATGTCCAGATTGATAAACCAGCAAACCCTTATTATGAATAAAGGAGAAGGAAAATATCAAATAGTGTCCAAAACAACTAGGAAAACATCCAACAAAATTACAAGAATAAACAAACTCCTCTCAATAATACCTGTAAGTATAAATGACCTTAATTCTCTAGTTAAAGGACACAGACTAGTTGATTGGATTAAAAAGATCCAATAATTTGTTTCCTACAAGAAATACATCTCACTGGAAGACACACATAGACTGAAATTGAAAGGGTGGGAACCAATATAACAAGTAGAAAGAAGCCTCACTATTCTTACATCAGACACAGTAGACTTCAAGCCAAAATTAATCAGAAGGTATATAGAAGGTCACTATAAATTAATAAAGAGAATAATCCATCAAGAAGATATAACAATTGTAAATACATATACACTGAACATCAGTATACCTAATTTCATAAAACAAACACTACCAGATGTAAAGGGGCAGATAGGACCAGGTACAGTAGTAATGGGTGGATTTAATACCCAACTCTCACTGAGAAAAAGAACTGCTAAACAAAAAATCAACAAAGAAACTTCAGAGTTAAACTGCACAG
Organism: Pedetes capensis; assembly: GCA_007922755.1. Lineage (NCBI taxonomy): Eukaryota > Metazoa > Chordata > Mammalia > Rodentia > Pedetidae > Pedetes > Pedetes capensis. The sequence continues at coordinate 41,080 of VMDO01007572.1, read as the reverse complement.
TAGGTCAAATGAATTTAATTGACATCTATATAATATTCCATCCAAAAGCTTAGAATACACATTATTCTCAGCAGCCCATGGAATTTTCTCTAAAATAGATTACATTTTAGACCACAAATCAAGTCTTAACAAATACAAAAAAGAAACTGAATTAATTTCTTGTATCTTATCAGATCATAATAGAATAAAATTAGAAATCAATAGCAAGAAAGACTATAGAAACTTTACAAATACATGGAGATTTAAGAATACACTCTTAAATGATCAATGGGTCCTTGAAGAAATCAGGGAGGAAAATTTAAAAATCTTAGAATCAAATGAAAATGAAAATACTACCTACCAGAACCTTTGGGATACAGCAAAGGTAGTTCTAAGAAGGAAATTTATAGCTATTCTGTGAGTACTCACATAAAAAAAAATCAGAGAGGATTGAAATAAACTCACTCAGTGTACCTCAATGTGTTGGAAAAAAGAAAATCCAGAAAAACCCCAAATCAGCAGATGGAAAGAAATAATAATCAGGGAAGAAATTAATGAAATAGAGACTAATAGAACAATACAAAGAATTGATGAAACAAAGAGTTGGCTCTTTGAAAAGATAAACAAGACTGACAAGCCATTAGCCAAACTAAGGGGAGAGAGAGATAGAGAGAGGCATTCTCAAATTAATAAAATTAGAGATGAAAAAGGGACATTAAACAGATACCAAGCTGGGCACGGTGGCATACACCTGTAATCTCTGACTCAAGGGGCTGAGACAAAAGTATTAGAAGTTCAAGGCCAGAGGTAGCCCATGTAACTTTGCCTTAAAGTAACTTTGCCTCAAAGACCCTGCCTCAAAGTAAAAAAATAAAAAATAAGTTGCATGTGCAGCCCAGTGGTAGAGCACTTGCAAAGTATATGTGAGGGCCTGGGTTCAACCATGTACTGCAAAAACAAATGAATAAATAAATAAATAACCAGATAGCAATGAAAATCAGACAATCATTAGGGAATACTTTGAAAACTTCCAAAAATCTGGAAAACCTAGGTGAAATGGACAAATTCTTAGACACACATGAACTTAAAAAATTATATCAAGAGGGTATAAATAACTTATAGTCAAGAGGATATAATGAGCAATGAGATTGAAGTAGGAGTAAACAGTCTTCCAACAAAGATAATTCCAGGACTGGATGGATTCACTGTCAAATTCTATAAGATATTTAAAGAAATATATTATTTTATGAAACCCATCATTCTTGCTTATCTGCTTTCATTACTATTACACTAGTTGATGACTTTAAAACTCAAGAATTAGAAATACTGTAATCAAAGTGAAAGTTTCTTATTTCTAATGATTTCTTACATTGTCATTTTTTGTTGAAGATAGAAATTGAATATATCTTTATGAACTCTCTGCACGAAGAGGAACTAAGTCAATATTATATGTAGCATAACTTGAATTGAACATTTTAATAGTTCATAATGACAAAAAAATTTAAAGAAGAATTAACACTAACACTCCACAAACTATCTCTTAAAATAGGAATGGAAAGAACACTACCAAACTCATACTATGAAGTGAGTAATACCCTGGTACCAAAATCAAATAAGGACACCACAAAGTAAAATAACAAAATTAACTACAGACCAAATTCCCTAATGAACATAGATGCAGAAACCCTCAATAAAATACCTTCAAATTGACTTCAACAGCACATTAAAAAGATCATACACTATGATGAACTTGGTTTCATTCCAGGGATACAATGACAATTACACTTATGCATGTAAATAGATGTAATACAGCACATAAATAGAGACAAAACTATATGATCATCTCAATAGATGCAGAAAAGGCCTTTGGCAAATTTCAACATCCCTTCATGATAAAAGCACTGAAAAAACTAGGAGTAGAAGGAATATAACGATATAATAAAGGTAATATATGAAAAACTATAGCTAACAATATATTAAATGGGGAAAAACTGAAAGCATTTTCTTTAAAATCAGTAATGAGGCAAGATTTTTCACTATCTCCTCTGTTGTTCAATATAGTGATTGAACTCTTAGCCGGAGCAATAAGGTGAAAGGAAGAACTAAAAAGATCTAAATAAGAAAGGCAGAAGTCAAATTATCCATATTTGCAGATGATATGATCCTGTACTTAAAAGACCCTAGAGACTCCATCAGGAAACTGTTAGAGCTAATAAACCTTTGAGGCAAAGAATCAGGATACAAAAATCAACATTCAAAAATCAGTAGCTTTTCTATATAACAATAATGACAAGGCTGAGAAAGAGATCAGGAAAGCAATTCCTTTCACAATAGCTTCAAAAAGAATAAAATACCTTAGAATAAACTTAACTAAGGAGGTGAAGGACCTCTGCAATGAAAACTTTAAAACACTGAAAAAAGAGACTGAAAACAAGACTAGAAGATGAAAAGACCTCCTGTGTTTGTCGATCAGAAGAATTCACACACAAAAGAAGAATTCAAGCACTAAAGTCCTTGAATTACCAATGCAATCCTGAGCAGAAAGAGCAATGCAGGAAGTATCACAATACCTCATTTCAAATTACAGTAAAGAGCCATAGTAACAAAAACAGCAATGTTACTGGCACAAAACCAAATGTGTAGACCAATAGAATAGAATAGAGGATCTAGAAATAAATCCGTGCAACTAGTGCCACCTGCTATTCTACAAAGGAGCCCAAAACATATGTTGGAGAAAAGACAGCCTCTTGAACAAATGGTGGTATAAAACTGGATGTCCTTATGTAGAGGACTGAAACTTGAACACTCTCTCACACCCTGTACAAAATAAATTCAAAATGGATCAAAGATCTTAATGTATGACCTGAAACTCTGAAACTGCTCAAGGAAAACATAGAGAAAACACTTCAAGATATAGCATACGCCTGGATTTTCTGAATAGGACCCCAGTAGCTGAAGAGACAGTAGCAAGAATTGACAAATGGGATTCCACAAAATTAAAAAACTTTTGTATAGCAAAGGAAACAATTAACAGATTAAAGAGACAGCCTACATAATGGAATAAAATCTTTTCCAGCTACACATCAGGGGATTCATATCTAGAACAAAAAGCAAATTATCTAATCAAAAAAATGGGCAAATGAATTGAACAGACAGCTCTCAAAAGAAGAAATATAAATGCCCAATAATCATATAAAAAATGTTCAACATCCTTGCCATCAGGGAAATGCAAATGAAAACTACATTGAGATACCATCTCGTCCTAGTCAAAATGACTAACATCAACAAAACAAACAGCAAATGCTGCCCAGGATGTGGGGAGAAAGGAACACTTATATATTGCTAGTGTGAATATAACTTAGTGCAACCACTATGGAAATCAGTATGAAGGTTCTTCAAAAAACTAAAAATAGAACTACCACATGACCCAGCCATACCACTTCTTGGTATATATACAAAAGAGTATATGTCAATACACCATAGAGAACCTGGTTCATCCATGTTATTGCAGCAATATTCACAATAGCCAAGATATGGAATCAACATTGGTGTTTCCATTAACAGATGCCTGGGTAAAGAAAATGTGGTATATATACAACATGGAGTTTTATTTAACTATAAAGAAGGATGAAATTATGTCATTTGCAGGAAAAATGGTTGGGGAAGAAAAGGGGATATGAGGGGTAATAAGAAAAGGTGTTAGGGGAAAGGAAGAAAGACATCACATATTTTGTTTTCAAAGACAGAATCTAAATTTAATATTTATACACACATACACACACACAATATACAAGCAGAAGAAGGAACATTGGTGAGAAGAAAGGGAATGAGTAGAATGAAGGGAAGTCACATATGAGAAGGTAATGGAGGAGTGAAGATGAGCAATGTACAATGATATGTATGCATGGAAATGTCATAACAAAATCCACTAAGTTGTATACCAACTAAAAAAATTACCAGTTAGAGGAGATGGCTAGGAAAGCACTTCAAACAAAGGCAAGGTTTGCTATGCAGATTTAAACTAGTGCTAGCTTCTTTCCATTCTTTAAAAGCCTCTGGTGATACAGGGCTATTCCTCTGTACCTGGGACAGAGAGGGAGAAAATTTTACAAATGGGGATTTCCTTTACAAATGAAGATATAAATTTCTCTTACCAAAAGGTAAGTTTTCAGAGCTACTTCTGAAGTTTTCTCAAAGTAATGAGCTACAAATAATCTTATGTCAAAGATACAAATTGGGGAAAGGCAAATATGACATGTTTTCTCTCATATATGGATGCTATGTTTTAATGTATATGTCAAGAAACTCCCAAGTGTCTGACAGCTTTGTGTGGTATGGGGGCGTGCATGTTGCTGTGATGCTGAAAGCTATGACACTGGTCTTTCATATCCCAGGAGGGCCACCCATAGTGGACAGGTTTCAGGTAAGCTTCCAGACTAAGACAGACTAGGGAGAAGGACCTGGCAGCTCACTCCAAAAATAATTAGCCATTGAAAATCCTATGAATAGCACAGAAACACTGTCCAATATAGTGCCAGAAAATGAACTCCTCAGGCTGAAAGGCATCCAAAAGACAACTTGGGACATTCTAGTTTCTCATGGTCATATTTTGGGATGGTGTGTCTTCAGCCCTATCAGCATTTACTGGGTACAAGTGTGGTAAAGGGAAGCAATAAAAAGTAGCATTGTGAATATTCACCTACATACTGGTAACTTCCTCCTCATGTAGTCAGCCATTCCTCTTCAAATCCTCTTTCTTTTGGGGATTTGTTGAGATTTTTCCAGACCAAAAGCACTGGAGTTTTTTGAGAATATGTTACTAAGTCCTGTCTGTTTTGTCCACCATGCAGCATGGTGCATTTTTCAGAAGACAGTTTATTCACAAAGTGGCCAAACAGGAGGAGGTAAGAGCACCCAGACTCAAATCTGCCTCCCTGAGAATAGGGCTTAGAAGTATTGTTACCAACTTTTGACTCTGAACTGAGTCTTTTTTCGCTTTCAGAACTGTGGAACTAATAGATGCTGAGCAGAAAAGGGGAATTTTATTTCTATCCAAGGATAGGAGAAGTGGGAGATAAACTTGCAAATCAACTTTTTGGGAGGTTTAAGATATAGGGTAAAAGAAGTAAGGGAGAGGGATAGGCTAATATAAAGGAGGAATATTCATGTCTTTTCTGGGAATGGGTAAAGATTTTCTGGGAATAAAGACATTGTAACCACCTTAACAATAACACCCAAACAAACAAACAAAAAACCAAAAAGCCAAAAGACCAATAAAACAAAACAAAACAAAACAAAAACCAAGAGACAGGAATTGATAAAGGGAACTGGCTTTATTTATGGCTTTGACCAGAACTGGGCAGAAGAAAATTCTTAGTTTCTGTCTATCTTTCCTATAACAATATTAACATTTACAAAGACTAAAAAGAAAGAAAGAAAGAAAGAGAAAAAAAGAAAGAAAGAAAGAAAGAAAGAAAGAAAGAAAGAAAGAAAAGCCAGGATATATGCAGATGTAGATGTAGGCATGAGATAAGTCATCAGAACTGTGAGGTGTCTGTTCCTGGGAGAAAGACTCCCCCCTTATGTCACCAGGGTTTCAGGCTCTTCTTGTTAGGCAGGTTAGCTCAGATATTAGCAGGCAAATGGTGGAAAAGGGGATTAAAATGGCTCCTGTGTTCAGCTATTACAATGAAGCCATGTATAAGGTGAACCTCCCAGGACACCAAGAAGAACATTGAAAAAAACACTATTCTAATAGACCCAATACCCTAATCTGAGATCACCAGCCTCCTGAATATAAACAAAGATAGACCATTACAAGGCATCTACCTATGAGCCTATTCTTTTGAAATATGACAAACAAGTCCATTAAGCCATTTAAAAAAAAAAAGACTCTAGGCTCCATCCACCCTAAACCACAAAAAATTAATAAATGAAAGGCCCCTGCTTCACCTGCCCAAGAAAGGTATATCTTGAGGTCCTTGAGTTCCCACACCCAGGGCTCATATCACACTAGGTGCCCAGGGCTTATGTCACACTGAGTGTACTTAGTTTAAAAATACTAGAGGGATTATGTGCCCTCACTCTCTTCTCTCCTCCACCTCCTCTTGGATGGCCATGTGCATACCCCCCTTCTCCCAACGCTACCGTCTTCTCAATCTATCCAAAATGCATTTCTTTCTAAAAGACTCATTTAGCTTTCTTCTGCTTTCTCTGACTTTTCCTTCATGAAAAGAATGTCCTAATCTTTGGCCAATTCACTCAAAGAACCAAGGTTTCTCCAAGTTCCTTTCCAGGTTTATCTAAACTTCCCTAAATGCCTTACTTTTCCCCAGTAATTTCTTAAAGGCAAACTATCTATTACAATAAACCTTATCTATATTGTACATTTTGAGAGAAGGACCAGGCAACTCACTCCCCAAAACAAATCAACCATTGAAAACCCTATGAATAACAGAGAAGCACTGACAATACTGTTTCACCTGTTGTAGGTAGGGTCACTATGATACAGATACTGACTCAACGGCACCTAACAACAGCATGTCATGTTTGAATTCTTCTCAAATGGTGAATACAGGACTGAGGACTGCTGCAGTTCTCTGGTAATGCCGGTAACACCCAGACTTATCTCCTTAGTAACATTCTCATCCCCAGTATGGGATTTCCTGGAGAAATGTTAATTCTTTACAGTCTATTTTTTCAGGGTCCCTGCTATACTGCTACAATGTCACTACTTTTTGCTCGTTTTATGGTTCCTTCCTGTCTAATTGTTAACTGCCATGGTGCTGGTGTTATTGTTGCCATGGTGCTGGTAGATGTTTTGTTTAGCATGCAGATGGAATTATAATAAAATCACAGGTTGTATAGTGGTTATTCAGACAGCCACTTAAATCCAGTCTGTTTTGGCTAGCCCAACTGAAGAGGGACTTTTGGCCTATAGACATCCTTTTTTTATTCTTAAAGATAAACAAAATTAAGGCAGGGGAGAAATTTGACTAGAACAAGCTGGAAGCACAAGATTGGGACAGGGTAACAGTATTTTTTGGATAAAGAAACAGGGTGGGTTGAGGCATGGGGCAAAGCTGATTGGAGGTGAGGAAAAGTGTGATAATCAGTGGTCTGCATGTACCCAATCATACATTTTCACAGGATGCATGGTCAGAAAATGGCAGTATTTGTATGATATATGGGTGGAATTTTGGCCCTCTGATGTCAAAAGGTCACTTATCAGACATTTGTACATGCTCAAATTAAGAGGTCTTGGCTTCAACCAGTTTGAGCTAGATAAAACTATCTCCAAATCCGGAAAAACACAAGGGAAACCATCATTACCAAGATGAGCATGCTCAGAGTGGCATCTATAGTAAAGATGTTACTAGGGGGAGTACTGGGATCTTCCTGGGTCCCACTGTTTAGAGTCTTTATTATTGAATTCTTAGCCCCACAGATCAAGAATGATATGGGAAACTATACTCAACTCAGAGAAGTGAAAGCTTTACTTAGAAAAGTGGAGCAGTGAGAGGAAGGAAGAGTAAAAGAGTGGACGAACAGAGTATCTGAATGCTCTGAGAGCATCCCCCTCCAAAGAGAAAGAGAGAAAGAGTTATGGAGCCCACATGGCAGGGAATGGCTAGGAGTATATATAGTGTCAGGGACTGCATTGGCAACCCCAGATTGGGTGACACTGGGTCTTTGCCTTTGACACCCTTGGTTGGGTATTTTAAGCCTAGCTGTCCCTTGCTCATTGGTTGGCTCTGTGAGGTCTTTGGTTGGCCCTGGTGGGCATATCCTTGCCTAATCTGCTAGGGGCACTATATCTGTTTTCTGCCTGATGATAGTCAAGGGCTAATAAAAAATAAATAAAATAAAGACTGTCGCTTTAATTGGAAAACTTGCTAAAGTGTGTGTTCCTTTGTGTTTGCTTCCCCTCCCCCTCTTTCTTTCTGCTAGGCAAGCCCTGCTCTCTATAACTGTCTGTGGCTCCCTAGTCTCCTTTCTTCCCAGTTCCCCTTCCAAAGCTAACAGGGCTCTATTGTTTTACTGTTTAGTTAAATAACTTGTAAAAATCAGTGATGAAGCAAGTAGCTAAACCTAGCTGAAGCTAGAGACTTTTTTCAGGTTTTCTCTGGATTCCAAAAGAAAGAATGTACTCATTATTTTTAAAACCTTAACTGGAGAGCAGGAATGCCTCAAACTAAGATAATAATAGGGACACTCATGGGAACAAGAGATGAAAGGTTCTCAAGCCCTTAATCCATAAAGTCTGTCACCCTAGTTTCTTTCCCTTGTTAACAATGTAGTTAAATAAAATATGACATGAGTGCGTGTGTGCACCCACATGCACACACACATACATGCACACAGGAATACCATGCCCACAAACAAGCATGTTTTCAAAGAACATGCAATGACATGGGAATCTGAGACTCAGTTAGTGCAAAAATGTCACTCAGAAAATATTAAGGGTGGCTACTTTTGTAAGGCTACCAATGATTGAAATTATCTTCATGATTTTTATGTCTACTGAATTTTCCATAATGATCATATGCTTTTTTCTGTAATAAATATTATTCTGTATTCTTTAAAAAGACTTCAGATGTGAGTTGAGAGAATGTTCGGCTTCCCCAGAGGACGCTGGGCAGTGGCTGTGTGGATGACCCCAGGCACAGAGTCTACTGCTGTGCCTAATTAATGTCAGCATGCCAGTGATTTTCATGCCTCTGTTTAAAATCCTTTCCACATTTTTCATATTGCTTTTGGAGCTACAACTTCACTGCATGGATCCTGGGAGAGTATGGGGCTTTGTGGTTTGCTTTTCTGAGGTGATGGAGACCCCCTCCATCCTTCCCCATCCTTAGCTGGCCCATCTTGCCCACAGCACTCCGTGCTCCTCTTCCCTGTGTCATCTCATCTCGATTGTTGCTTTTTGCTCACTTCTGTAATCTGTTAAGGCCCCTGTGAAGCTGCACACAGCCCAGCCTGAGGCTGTCACCCCCCTTCCCTCAGCAGCCAGGTGGGCCTCCAGTCACCAATACCCAGCTACATAAACTCCGTCATGCAGATCAAAGCAAAACAAGTGAATGCAGAGGGAATTTTGGGCTTAGATTTCTTCTGTTTAGTCTTATTAGAAGAACTTCCAAATAGCAGGCATCAACTATTCAAGTGTATGAGAGGGTAAATGCTTATCTGGCTTGGGGTTTGGAGCTACTGTATTTTGCAAGAGCCCTGATGTGTGACCAAGGCACAGGAAGATTGACAGAGCTGTGGAAAACACATTTGTATCAAGCATCTCAGGCCAAGTGGGGGAAATGAAAGCACCTGGCAGGGTACGTAGAGAAGCGGAGGGTTCTGGTGAGCGCTGGGCACCTTAGCGTCCTGTGCTGCATTTTCTTTGCCCTCTGCAAAGCTCTCACAGAACCTCTGGGCTTGGTTCATGCCTGCTGCTTTTCTTCTAGCTATGCATCTCCTGCTTTACTAATTTAATGTCCTGGAGGAACTATCAGGCAGACATCCCCTGCCCCACCATGGCCTTATCAGGGCAGGAATTTTTATCTTTGGAAATTTCTTTCCTTTATCTAGGACACCAAAGGGCAGAGATAGCCTTCAAGCACCACTTGAAATGTAAAACAAATGCTTGTTCATCTTTAAAGGCCCCAAGCCCTTGCTGGGAGGTGACAGACTGAGGCCCTGAGGTTGCTCTCTGCAGTCCACCCCATGGAGCAAGACTGGGGATGGCGGATCCACTGAACTGTCCACACCCACCTTGAGCCCAGTGCTGCCTGCAGTACAGTGGTGGTACTGAGCAGAGGGTGGCAAAAGGGTCTTTTTACAAAACGTGTATTATTTTCCTTCTTAGTGCCTCATATGTGCCAGAGACAATAATATGAAGTTTTCATATTTTATCTCCTTTGATCCTCACAAAAATCCTAAATGGCATCTGATTGCTCTGAGAAGAGATCTCTGCCCCTGGTACTGTCACCCTGCCCAGTGAACCCCAGGAGCCTCACTATGCACTCCTGAGGTGCTAAACGTAAATGGTATGTGACTGTCATTTTGGACTGGGCTCCTATCTAAGCTCCCTCAGACCAGACCAAACCAAGGTGCAGCCCCGCATCCTAAATGCCTCAGCATCAGACTGGAACTTCAGGCAGTAGATAGATGCCAAACCAGAACAGGCTCTCAGTCTAGCTGAAGCAGCTGATGAGGACGCCCCTTCTGCTTTAACCCCTTCAGAATCATAACCCGAGGTAAACTGATGTCAGCCCCTAAGCCTTTTCCCTATTGTTATTTTCTGCTTCCCACCTTGCAAAACCACCCTTCAGCCACTGCCCTGGGGGCTCTCATTCTATTCGTAGCATAGGTGCTATCCCAATTCGTAAGTAAAAGCCAATTAGATCTATAACATTTGTTGTTGGTGGTGCATGACTGTAATCCCAGCTACTCAAGAAAATGAAGCAAGGGTCTCATGAGTTTGAGGCTAGCCTGGGCTACATAGCAAGACTCCATTTCAAAAAAAAAATTGTGATGCTGTCTTTTGACAAAAGTAAAAAAGCTTACCTCAGCCCTACTCTTCCCACTCAGAGACTCTCCTGCTCCATGTTCTGTTGGAGTAGGTAGGGAGTGGGGAGAATTGGAGAAGGAGGCTGAGTCCAGATGCTGTAATGGAAAATCACCCAAGCTGTTTGTAATTTACTCTGAAACATTGGCCTTCCATTGCTAGATTAAAAATAAACCAAAGCTAGTCTTTCTGTGTCTGCAGCTGTATCACCCTCGTGTCTGACCCCACCTGATCTTGGAAGCTAAGCAAGAAGGGGCCTGGCTAGTCCTTGGATGGGAGACCACTTGTGAATACTGGGTGCTGTAAGTTTGGGGGAAGGACCTGGCAGCCCACTCCTGAAGCAATCAGCCATTGAAATCCCTCTGAATAGCAGAGAAGCACTGACATAGTACCAGCCATGGCAATATTGGGGAGTGTTTTGTTCTGTTGTACATAGGGTCGCTATGAGTTGGGCCCGACTCTAGGGCACCTAACAATAGTCTTTCTGTGATGATAAAAACCACCCATAGGTTTATAACTAACTGATAAGGCAATTTTAGCTGACCCCCAACCTAAACGGTAAACAGATAAGCAATAAATGCTATTCCTTCCTGACCCTAAGCTAAAAGGTAAACTGATGGCAGTGATAGCAGCGGGTTATACTCCTTCCCATACACAGGCTAGCTCTAGCACAAAGTAAACCCAAATGACAATCTCCCACTTGGTTAGCCCACATAGATGGGACTGCTATCTCTAAGCCATATAGAATAGTTCTTGGCTCAGTACAAACAAAGTTAAACTATATTAAATAAGATTAATTATTTCTTCCTCAGTTAACTGAGAAATAGTGAGCAGGAGTTTCACATCCAGAAGATCATGTTTCCCTGGGCAGGGCACAGTTTTTGTTATTTCCACAAAAACTACCCAAAACAAAGGCTCTGGGTACCTGGCCCTGTCAATGTTCCTGCCTAGTCTCGCTATTGAAAGTGTATTTTATGCTTACTCTGTTAAAAGCTTGCTTGACCCTTCTGTTCTCTCTGCCTTTTCCTTTGCCTGGTGGATTGTTCTAATCTAGGGCCACTTCACTCAAAGAACCAAGGTTTCGTCAGGCTTCTCCAGGTGCCGCCAGTTTTCCTCATAACACCTCCTTCCCTTCCTTTCATTGTTTGGTCAAAGTATACTCAATGAACATTGTGTTTTCAGTTTTACTTACAAAATCAGCCTCACTAGAACTAGCTGAGGTGGGTAGCAGGGAGAGGGCTTGATTCTGGGTGATTGAGTCCACTGGTCCCATCTCTTACCCTATTTCTTATGTTCTTGGGCTAGACCCTTTAGTGTTTCACATTTTCATTATCTGTAGGAAATTTCCTTTACAAATATTATCATTGTTATTCTGTGTATATAATTCTGGGGATCAAACCCAGAGACCAGAGGTCCATCCAGGCACCCTACCACTGAGCTCTACTCCCAGGCTTACAAATCTTTTTGAACAAGTAAATGTTATGGCATGTAATATAGTTTAGTTCCTTTTATTTCCTTTCTTTTCACATTCTTCCAAAATTATTTCAAATGTCCATTGCCTTATTATGATGCTCCTCTTGGTTTCTCTGGTCTGGTCAACTTCAGGTGCTTCTCCAGAGAGGCTCATGAGTAGAGGGAGGTGAGTGTCTCAGTTTGTGTATATCATGTGGTGTGAAAGGCCCAATGTGAGATCCCTCCATGTAGGGGTAGATTTGTAGGCAGAGGTTCTCAAATCTGGCTGGATTTCCCTGGTTGACAACATTGGTTCCCCATGACACGGCACAGCGTCTTAAAGAACAGGCAGAGTCAAATTCCTGCGCGCCTGGGTTTTCTGCTGCCGGTCTCTGGCCTCCATCTGTGCTCTTGCTCATCCTGCTTTGCCTCTCCTCAACCTCTGAGAGTAAACACGGGAAACCCAAGGGAACAGGGGAGCCAAAAATTAAAAGTTTTTCTTTCCAATTTGTTCAGGGACATGGAATGAGTGCAGAGAACTTTTGAGCCTCATCTGCCTCACAGACAAGTCAATTCTGAAGGTTGGCCGGCGGAGAGTGGCTTCCCTGGTCTCGTTCTGGAATTGCAGTGGGAGCTATGTCAAAGGCAATGCACTTGTCTGGATTTAAAAATGACACTTTTTGAACCTCTTTGTAGTAGTTTCATTTGAAATGGATTAATTATCTCATTTTCTTTTTAATCTCCTCAGGGTGGGTATAGAATCTTTCAATGTTCAAACCTCAAAAGGTTAAAAAGAATGAGAGGGAAATGGTCGAGAAAAGAGTTGGAAAAATACAGAGAAGTGAGGCGTGAATGCACCAGCCTGGTGAGGTGTCCCACAGGGCTGCCCCACCACAGGAGAGATGCACCTGAGAAGATGGTGAACGACTTAGGATTGTGCCAGCTCAAAATACGCCACATTGATGTACATTGATTATTTCAAATGAAAGCACTGGAGAAATCATAACTTCTGAAAGGGCCACGTGGCCTGGCTTTCCCTACACGTGACAAGTCATGAAGACTCTGTTGGGAGGGATGTCCTTCCCATATCAGGGATGAAAATGGCATTGGTCACCAAAAACTGGTAATTAGGGCTGCAGTGAACCTGAATAAACAAACTCTGAAGCAACCCTTACCTACCACTAGCTTCTACGTCCCCTGTGTGTATCTCTTAGAATCATTCCTAGAGTTTCCTGTTCTCATTCAGATGTCCTCTTATCCTGTCATTCCTTTACAAATTCACTATTCTTTGCCTAAAAAGTATAAAAGCGTCATGCTGAGGTTATTTATTTATTTATTTATTTATTTGTGGTACTGGAGTTTGAACTCAGAGCCTTGCGCTTGCATGCTTTGCAAGTGCTGGACCACTGAGCTGCACCCCCAGCCCAATTTTTTACTTTTTGACACAGGGTCTCACTAAGTTACGCAGACTGCCTCTGGTCTCGAACTTGCAATCCTCCTGCCTCTGCCTCCCGAGCTGCTGGAATTACAGGCATGAGCCACTGCACCAGGCTAATGCTGAGGTTATTTTTAGGATGCCACTCCTTGAAGAAGATCCTTGTGTACACGTAACTTTAATAAAACTTTCAGACTTTTCTCTTGTTCATCAGCTCTTGTATTAATTGGATTCCTAGATCCAGCCAATGCCTGTAACTGTACCACTGTGGCTTCTGATCCCATCAGGTCTTGAAAGCTAAGCTGGGTTGGCCCTGGTTAGTACTTGGGTGGGAGACCACCTGGGAACACCAGGTGCTATAGCCTTGAGAAAAAGACCTGGCAACCCACTCCCAAAAACAATCAGCCACTGAAAACGCTGTGAATAACAGAGAAGCATTGACAATAGTGTTTCACCTGTTGTACATAGGGCTGCTATGAGTCAGACACCAACTCAACAGCACCTCACAACAGCAGCAGATCCAGGCAAAGATCTCACATAGGAACTAAAGGGGTGGGGGTTGAGGTCATCTCTCACCCTCTTTGGAGCTGAAGGTAAAGCTGAGCCTGGCTACTGGGCTTCCTGGTGACCTGCCACCTGAGCAACTCACTTGTTTAACATCTACCGTGTGGAGCTTAGCATACAACCTCACAGGATGGCATATGGGGTGAAAGAGGCAATGTATGTGCTGCATTCTGTACTCCAAAATCCACTCATAAATACTTATTGTCATCATATCCCCCTTCTCTCCTTGAGTTTTTTTCTAATTCTTTAAGAAGGAAGCACATGGCTGGGAAGTGGAGAGCCCTTTACATATTTGGGGAGCTTCGCCCATGCCCAAGGCAATTCCTTTTCTGAGATCAAGGGGTTGGGCCCTACAATCTTGGGAGCCCTCGGAGTTCCAGGGCAGATAGCAGGGAGAGAGAGATGAACTCTGTTTTAGTTTTTTTCAATCAGCTTTACAGCAATTAAGTAGTTGAGCTATATGATACATTTCAGGGAGAAAAAGCAAGCAAGGTGGGTCCTTAATGATGACCTCATAGTAGAGAAATGGTTTCAGTGCGGAACCATAATGGAATTTTTTCCATAGAGCAGATGGGAAGAAATCACCTGGAAAGAGTAATGCTCAGTGTTGAACCCCTTTTGGTTTGCATTTGACTGATTATTGACATTACTTTCATTCATTTCCTAAAGGGTCTATATATAGAACAAATTGTTGTTGTTGTTTAGTGCTATGGAGTCATGTCCAACTCATAGAAACCCTCATAGGGTTTTCAATGGCTGATTGTTTCAGCATTGCCTCAGGAGTGGATTGCCAGGTCCTTCTCCCATTTTTGCGGTGCTGGGAATTGAACCTGGGACCTTAGAGACTTGCAGAGTGGTGCTCTACCAACTGAGCTAGATCCCAGCCCATAGAACAAATAGTTTAGGAAATTTAAATGGTAAAACATTTCATAATAAAGAACAGCATATAAACTAAGTAACTCAAATACCTTCAGCCACCTCTCAGGGTAGGACTGGAATCCTTCTGGTCTCTCCTCATTGTATGTCTTCTAATCTACCCCCTTGCAAGATAACCACTGTTTTATCTTTGGTTTTAATCACTTTCATACTTAAAAACAAAAACAGAAACAAACACAAAAAAACAGTTTTAATACTTGTGTATGTATACCCAAACCTTTCCGTATTTTGAAAACCTGAGTAATAACCACAAGCCTCGCTTGTAAGGAAGAGGTAATTGGCCAGAATCAGATGACCATGGGGAGGAAAAATGATCCATAGACAGCCCACAGGACAGAGTAGGTCCTTGGCATCTCAGAGAATGTGTAAGAGCACCTGTTTAGGAAGCTACCAAGCAAGGGCCTAAGTGTGCACTTGAGAACACTGGGCACCCTGCTGCAGCATGAGCCAGAGCTGGGCATGAGCAGAACCATGGCTGGAGGGCTACTTTGCACATTTGGGTGCCTAACTTCCCATTGTTTCCACTGGCCACTCAGGGGCTGTCAGCTGAGCAGGAGGAGTGTCCTGGTTCCTTAACTATGCCTTCCTCTCTCTTGGCTTTTGCTCCCATCTTGGTGAAGTGCATTTTCCTGTAGCTTTTTAAGAAAAATTCCAAAGGTGCTACACGTTTTAGTAGTGGCAGTGGTGTTTTGTGGGTTTGAAATGTCTCTGTAATCCTTATGCTCCATGGATAGCTTGGATATGGAATTCTAGGTTAGGAATAGCTTACCTTCAGTGTTTCAATGGGTTGCTCCATTATTCCTTGCTTCCAGAGTTGTTTTTGAGAAACCCAAGTTATTTTATCTCCTCATTCTTTCTATGTAAATTGCTTCCTCAATCCTTGCTGAGAGGTTCTAGAAATTTTTTTTCCATTGGCCCCTTGTTTCCTGTGTGTTTGTTTGACCAATTTCCAAAGACACTTTGTGGGAACTTTCAGTTGTAGAAATTTTCTTGAATTTTTTCATGGATGATTTCTTCTAATGTATATTTTCTCTTTTGTCTCTCTAGAACTCCTGTTGTTTGAACATTTAAACTCCTAATCTGATCCTTCAGTTTTCTCACTTTTCTTCCCCCAATTTTCTATCTTTTTGTTTTACCTTTTGGAAGAATAGCTCAGCTTTGTGTTTTAATTTTTTTTTTATTGTGTTTTCACTTTGTGTTTTACTTCTAAGCATTTTAAAAATACTCTTTATTGTTTGCTATATATTTCTCTTTAATGCCTCAGGCCATACCACTGTGACATCTGATCACATCAGATCTTGGAAGCTAACCAGGGTGGGGCCTGGTTAGTACTTGGATGGGAGACCACCTTGGAACACCAGGTGCTGTAGGCTTGGGAGAAGGTCCTGGCAACCCAGTCCCAAAAGATAATCAGCCATTGAGAACCCTAGGAATAGCAGAGAAGCAGTAACAATACTGTTTTACCTGGTGTACATAGGGTCACTATGAATCGGACTGACTCCAAGTCACCTAACAACAACAATAACAACAACATATATTTCTCTTTATAGTATCCTGTTTTTATTTCATTAATGCAATATCATGTGTTATATTTCTGATATTAATCATTTTTGAATGATGTTTTCTTTTCCTTGCATAATCTCTCTTTTATCCAGCTGATTTTCTCTGCTTATTTTCATCTCTGCTCTCTATGTAATCAATTTTTCTCATGTATCTGGTAATTTTTGTGCGACTGCTCATGATTGAGAAAAAGCTTACTGGAAGCTTTGTTTGGCAGTGATTTATTAATTTTGGGCTTATTATAGGGTAATTTGTGTGGGCCATTTACTAGTTCTTTTCCTATTAAAAGACCATGTAAAAATTCTTCAGATCTCATGTTTAAGAATTAGAAAAGTGGTTTCTAGCAGCCTACGAGCTAAAGGAGAAAGAAGGCTGTGCATTTAACATTCAGCTTTCTATTTGTCGTTGTTGTTAAGTGCTGTTGAATAGTCCGACTCATAGCCACTGTCATAGCCACTCTCACAGGCTTTTCAATGGCTGATTGCAGCTTTCAGTACTCACATGATTGTTTAGTGTCCTTGTTCTCCTGACAGGACATGACTTCTCTTGTTTGTAAGACATCAGATCTGTGTGTGTGTGTGTGTGTGTGTGTGTGTGTGTGTGTGTGTGTGCACTTGTGGTGCTGAGACATGAACCTAGAGCCCTGTGGACACCAGTCACACATTCTAACACAGACCTATACATCCAGCCCCCTGTTGTTGTTGTTAGGTGCTGTCAAGTCAGTGTCTGACTCAGTGACCCTGCATACAACAGGCAAAACAGGATTGTTAGTGTTTCACTGCTATTCATAGGGCTTTCAATGGTTAATTGTTTTTTGGGAGTGGGTTGCCAAGTCCTTCACCCAAGCCTATAGCACCTGGTTTTCCCAGGCAGTCCCCCAATCCTGCTTAGCTTCTGAGATCTGACGGGATTGGACACCACAGCTTTCAGCATCTGATATTCTTACTCTAAACTTCTCTAGAGAACAAGCCTCTGTTGGCTAGGGTAGAGGAGTCACCCAAAGGGCATTTAATAGGAAAGGAGCCCTTGTGTCCAGTGACCTATCAACCCGCTTTCACCCACTCCTCTGTATGTACTCCCCTCTCTGTGTCTTTCATTCCAGAGGTGGGTGGTGCCACCGGTTTCCATGCTTTTGAGGGATCCAGGCATATCAATTGACTTGGATCTCAGCTTTCTCTGCTGAAGCCTTTGGATTTATCTCTCTTGGGCTACCTAGCCGATTAGCATTTGTCCATCTGTTGCCATTGTCTCCCATCTTGTTCTCTTCACCTTCAAGGGTGTGACTTACTTTGTGTACACATGTGATTTTGAAGAGGTTTCAGGAGGGATAAATTATATGTGTATGTTTAATTCACTATCTTAACACAAGACTAGCCAGGAATCTTTATAGTATCGTTTATTTTAAACATATTATATGTAGAACCATAGATTTTATAGAAGAAAAAATGTAGCTTATGTACTTTGATGCCCTCATTTAGTAGATTTGTGCATTTTCTCTGAGAAGTAAAACAGCTTATCTACAGCCACGTGACTGGTGTGTGGCAGGACTCAGACTTAAAGAAATCAAACCCAGATCTCTAAATACTCTCCAAAATCCAAAGCTGTTGATTTATCAAAATTAAGTAATTACTATAAATTTCCTGCACACATAGTTTAAAAGGTGGAGTGCAGGTCAATTTGAATTATATAGACCAAAACCTTGTCCTATAGGAAATTATGATATTTGCCAGGCCACAATAATTGAGCAGAGCAAATAGTGGAAACCCTCCAAAGTCAACCAAATATTGGATGTAGTTCAGGAACAAATAATTAGTTTGGATTATGAAAGCATAAATGTAAGATGGTGTTTTAGCCAGTGAGCAAAGAAGTAATGAGCAGAAAAGACAGATTCTGTGTTCAGAAATGTTGGCAAAAACATAGTAGGTGTGTAGTTCTTGGATCTGTTCCTTCTGGGTGGTTCTCCTGTATTTTTAGAGCTCCCTTGTCAGTCCTCCAGGGCTCCTATACCCCATGTTGTTGAAGATTCCTTCATTCTTGCCATGCTGGGATTTCCTTTACCTGCTTTTTGCTCTTCCCACCCACCTTAATTATGCTGAGTTTTGTCCCATAATAGCCTTCTGAGTGAGGGAATAATTTTAAAACCTTTCTTCACAGTCCTCATTGCCTGTTCAGTAGAGCATTGTCATGTGTGCCAGGGAACAGGGCTCTAATCCAGATCTGTTGTGCCTCATGTGACTTGGCCAGCCCACATCATGCTTCCACTTTCTTGATTTGCAAAGTGAACCTGCAGCAATATCTTCCCAGGTCTGAAGCTTTAGAATCATGAACTTCTCAAATTATTTTAAGCAAGTAATTATTTGTTGTACAAAGCTCACACCCAAAGGAATGACTTTCAAAGTTGAAATTGCAGACTCCATTGTGGAAAATGGTGTGTTCCAGTTTGGGGCCATGGGAGGGGAACCAGCAAACTGATAGGAAAATCTGGGAGGGTGGAGTACACAGAGGTGAGGGAATCTGGTAACCTGCCAGGGAACATATTTACTGGGGGAGAGAAAAGGGAAAGGAGTGGGAAAGGGGCTGGCAGCAGCAGTGTTGGAAGGGCGGTGGGTACTGCTGTCACGCGCTACTTGAGGCTGGGTCTTCTACAGGATTGGCAAAGACTTTGTCTTAACACTAATGGGCAAAGTGCTTGCAGCGGTAGCCCTGTGGCATCCAATCCCGTCAGATCTCGGAAGCTAAGAAGGGTCGGGCTTGGTTAGTACCTGGATGGGAGACCACCTGGGAACACCAGAAGCTGTAGGCTTGGGAGAAGGACCTGGCAACCCCCTCCCAAAAATCAATCTGCCATTGAAAACCCTATGAACAGCAGAGAAGCACTGACAATAGTGTTTCCCCTGTTGTACAGAGGGTCGCTATGAGTCGGATACCGACTGGACAGCACCTAACAACAACAACAACAACAACAATGGGCAAAGTTTCCTTGCAGGGTGGAGTAGGGAGCAAGTTTAGGAGGTTGGAATCTCAGGAATGCTCCTCCTATCTTAACTGAGGACCTTGGAGCTCTGTCAGGGGAGGGGCCCTTTAATCCCCTCATTTTTAGCTTTTTAGTTACAGAGGAATAGGAGTGAAGTTCTCTTCTCTGGCTGCTTCCTGCTCAGGAGGGGTGCAGTCGTCCTGAGGGGAGGAGAAGCCAAGTGTTGATAGGAGAGCTTGCTGGTATGTCCTGGAGTCAGCATGAGAAACTAGGTGGTGACCCTGGTAGAGATTTTCTATGCTTGTGCCTAAAGGAAAGAGCTCAGAAATTGGATTCAGCAGGGAGGAAAGAACAGAGTCAGCAGGATTGTGACAAGGGGTCCAGTCAGGGATAAAGCTTTTATTATTTAGGGAAAGGACAGCCAGGAGGAGAAGTGGAAACTTTTCTGGAGTAGGGTAGCCTGGCTGAAAAAAAATAACATCTCTAGATTTTTTCGTCCTGCTGACCCAGTGTCAATTTTAGCAGTGATGTCAAGAGTTAGCAGTAAATGTAGGAGCTGAATAGTTCTTTGCATTTAGAAGACATTTGTCAGAGATATGGGAATGGAATGGGGGGTGGCACTGATGTCATCCTCCCTCGATTGTAGCCACTTTACTATAATTTTACTCTTCTCAAACCTTCTGCTACTTCACTTTAATCCTGGATTTTGTCCCCATTCTTCTATTTATCCACCCAGTCTTGGGGCAAAATTTTTCTTTATCACATCCCTTCTTTCAATAAGCTGGGATTTAGCTCAGTGGGTAGAGCGCTGTGCTGCAGTGTCTGAGGCCCCGAGTTCGATTCCCAGCACCGCAAAAATGGGAGAAGGGCCTGGCAATCCACTCCCAAGGCAATCCCGAAGCACTCAGCCATTGAAAACCCTATGAGGGTCGCTATGAGTCGGATACCGACTCGACGGCACCTAACAACAACAACAATTTCTTTCTGTCCTTTTAAAGTCTCTGTTTGCATAACTTCCTTGTATCCTTCTTTTTATAGCGGTTTGGACCTTTTTGTCTTGTAGGCAGTTTTATCTTGAGGCTATGGAGACTCAAAGGAAACAGGTGTTATTAAGCGTGGGGGTCACAAGAGATCTGGGAGGGGCTCTTCCATCTGGAAAGAAGCTGGTTCAATGGAGTTTCTTGCTTCTAGGTTTTCAGTAGTATATATTTGTTTTGTTGTTGTTGTTAGGTGCCATCGAGTTGGTATCATAGCGACCCTCATAGGGTTTTCAATGGTTGAGTGCTTTGGGATAGCCTTGGGAGTGGATTGCCAGGCCCTTCTCCCATTTTTGTGGTGCTGGGAATTGAACTCGGGGCCTCAGAGACTGCAGTGCAGTGCTCTACCCACTGAGCTAAATCCCAGCCCAGTAGTATAGATAGGCTGAATCGTTATGTGTGTGGCTCACATACTTTGCTATTAAGAGGCAGACTTAATAACTTTTAATAAAATATTGTTTGGCACTAAGGTAAATATCTTTTTGGCTCCATAAAATGTATTATTGTTACCAGTGTGGGTAGCTAGACAGATTTTAAAGGAAAATCTTTTGGTTTTTACCATTCTCGTGAAGATTGCTTACTATATAGGTTTTCTTAGAAAGGAGTCCTGGGTAATTAAGGCAGAGAAAGAAGCCCTCTGTATCAGATAGGAAATAAAAATTTGTACCTGCCAAGTCAGGAGGTACCCAGAGGCTCTTTGATGGTCTTCTGTAGTTGCTCAAGGTGGGTCTCCGCAGGAAACAATGGGCAGCTCTCTCAGTCCTCGAGGGCAGCCTTCACAGGAGCTGCATGGAGGCCTGTCCTCTCCTCAGAGGGCAGGATGTCACTGCCTACTGTGGGGCCCTTTTTGCAGGGGTGGCAAAGCCCCGTCTGCTCAGGACTGTTGAAGACTGGCATTGGCCTCTGAAGAATCTCTACTTTGGCTTGGAGTTTCTCTGAGGGGGCAGGTTTTAATTGGCCTAGGGAAATGTAGTATTTCCCAAGATTAAAGGCTATTAATTGGGCTTGTTTTATTGTCTGTAATCACTTTTCTGGGCCTTTAGAGTTTTCACAAGCCACACCATCTAAGTGACTATCTACCTTCCAAGAATGGAGACTATCTGAAAATTGGAGGTGCAAGGGAAAAGTTTTTGTTATTTTGTGGCTGTAAAAATTCATGAATGGATAAAGATGTTCCGTGATATGTACACACATGTAGAATAGAATATTATTCAGCCATTAAAAGGGAACCTGTCATTTGTGATAGAATGAATGAGGCTTGAAGGCATTAGGATAAGTAAAATAAGTCAGCAAGAGACAAATACTATATGATCTCAGTTATAGTTAAGCCAAAACTCTTGACACCAAAGGAGCTCTGAAAGAAAAAGGTCTATTGAGCCATTACAGATGGTAGCCAGAAAAAGATCAAGTCCTAGGATAAGTACCCTCAGCTTCCAGCAGATATTGTTATTGTTGTTAGGTGCCATCGAGTCAGGTTTTACTCATAGAGGCTCTATGTACAGCAGAACAAAACACTCCCTTGATTCTATGCCAGGCAAACAATCTTATTTATGTTTAAGCCTATTGTTTTAGACACTGTGTCAATCCATCTGGTAGAGGGTTTTCCTTTTCTTCGTTGACCTGCCACTCTCCAAAACATGATGTCCTTCTCTAAGGATTAGTCCCTCCTGGCATGTTCAAGATATATAAGATGCAGTCTAGCCATCCTTGCTTCCAAGGAGCACTCTGGTTGCACTTCCTCTAAGACAGATCTGTTGGCTCTTTTGGCAGTCTATGGTATATTCAATATTTGTCTCCAGCACCATAATTCAAAAGCATCAATTCTTCTCCTGTCCCCCTTGTTCAATGTCCAGCTAGGCCAGTGGTGTCTGCAGCCATGCCACCCTGGTGTCCCATCCCATCTGATCCCTGCAGCTAAGCAGGATTGGACCTGGTTAGTCCTTGGATGGGAGACCGCCTGGGTGCTGCAGGCTAGGGAGAAGGACCTGGCAGCCCACTCTCAAAACAATCAGTCATTGAAAACCCTATGAATAGTAGGAAAGCACTGACAATAGTGCTGGGCACAGCACACTGTGGGGAGTGGGGAGTGTTTAGGTGGCGTCTAACCGCAACAGGCTTGTTGTAATGGCAATGTTACCATTAACATTACTTCTTGAAAGAATGGGGAAGAAGGGGTCACAGGACCCTTGTGACACCCCCATAATGATAGAGAGCACTAGGTACGAAGGAAGGGAATAAAACAGGCCTCTGCAGCTATCTGCCTCCCAGCCACCTAAGACATGACTAGTAGTGAGTTTCCTCTGAGACAAATGCCTTGGTCTGTTAGAGAATATCCTTGCAAATAGCATGGTTGCTAGAAGGTAGTACCCTTTTTCAGATAACCTGGCTTGTAACCTCCAGCACCTTCACAAATGGTCTAATCTGTAATCACAACTCTGCTTACATATGAAGGCCAGGGGTTCCTCCATGTCTGGTCTGGGGAAGGGGATTCTGATTTGAAGCAGGGCTGCTCAGAGAAAGACCTGTTTTACAGCCCAAGCAGGTCCACATAGGCCCACGGTGGGAGAACCCTGACACATTTGAAGACAAGGTCAAAGATGGGAGGAATACCTGCCCCTTAATAATGAGATAAGGACTTAAAAACCTCAGATGACCCTCCCCTCAATGAAGAGTCCACAGAGTCTAGATGTCCACAGAAATCCACAATGTCTTGTTTGCAGAGTCCAGCCCACAATATCCAGAGACGCTTACAGTGTCCAGTCGCCTACAATCCGCAGCCATGTCTATAATTCTCAGCAAGGTCCTGAGTGACCCACAGAAGTCTGTAGCAGTCACCCACAGATGCCTGCAGCTCTACAGAGAAGTTTGGAACCACATGGCTGGACCTGTCTGACTCCTGACCTCCAACTCACAAGCCTAAGAGCAGCTGATCTGTGGACTTTCACTGCTGGACCTGCCTGCTTTCTCTCTTTCTTTTTCTGTCTTTCTCTGTGTCTCTGTGTCTCTGTGTCTCTCTGTCTCTTTCTCTCTCTCTCCCCCACCCCCACATCTCCCCTCTCCTCATGCTGACCTGACTCCCTGGCCTGCTCCTCCACTCCTCTCTCCTCACATCAGGCTAAGTCCTCAGCCTGCTTCCTCTGAACTTGTCTGCCCTGGCTCTCCCTTCCTTTCAGTTCTAAATAAACCATCTTCTTAGTTCCCTTTGCCTGCAACCACACCACTGTGGCGTCTGATCCTGTCAGATCTCAGAAGCTAAGCAGGGTCAGGCCCGGTTAGTACTTGGATGGGGACCACTTGAAAACACCAAGTGCTGTAGGCGTGGGAGAAGGACATGGCAACCCACTCCCAAAAAGCAATCAGCCATTGAAAAACCTGTGAATAGCAGAGAAGCAGTGACAATAGTGTTTCATCTGTTTTACATAGGGTGGCTATGAGTGGGACATCAACTTGAAGGCACCTAACAACAACAACAAGAAGTTCCCTTCTGGGTCTGTTGTAAATTCATTTATAAATAAGACTCAGGACTGAGGTTTGCTGCCCACTTCCTGATCGCCCTCTTGGTGGTGTGTCAACACTGGACCCTGGACCCCTGTGCTCCCCACTAACAATAAGACTCTTCCCTGAGGTGCCAGTCACCACTCTCCCCACCCCAGCAGCACATGATGCTAAATTGCATACCAGGTAAATGATTGGCTGGGGGTGGAGCTCTTTGGTGGTGCAGCTTCCCATAGGAGTCCTTAGTAGAACTCCCCAGAGGGACAAATAAAATTTCAAGAACTTAAAGGTACACAATGTGACAGTTTGAAATAGGCATGTATTGTGAAGTGATTACCACAACCAAGTCAGCACATCCACACCCCACATTGTCACCATGTAGTCCTGTAACTGTAACTGACCATCAATGCTGTCTGTGAGTCACCCTATGAGCAACCCCAAGAAGCTCATGGTGCAGCAAGTACACCATGGTCCTTCCTTTTGTCTGCCTGAATCCTCTATGTTCTGGGGGTGAATGGATGCTCCCTTTATGTCTCCCCAGGAAGAGTCACTCACACACCATTTCCATGACTGGTTCACACCAGGGACATAGTCTTTGGTGACTTTTACCATGAGTAATGAAGCTGCTCACTTTGATTCTCTTGCCAGTCTCATAATCCTTGCTCCTGAAGCCTAGAAGGAAAGCAGACAGCAGATTCACAGGCCAAGCAGAGCAGGACCTTCCTCCCACACCACAAAATTCCAGGAAATGATTGTTGTTATTGTTGTTATTGTTGTTGTTAGGTGCCGTTGAGTCAGTATCTGACTCATAGCGACCCTGCGTACAACCGGGTGAAACACTATTGTCAGTGCTTCTCTGCTATTCATAGGGTTTTCGATGGCAGATTGATTTTTGGGAGTGGGTTGCCTGGTCCATCTCCCAAACCTATAGCACCTGGTGTTCCCAGGAGGTCTCCCATCCAAGTACTAAGCAGGCCAGACCCTGCTTAGCTTCCAAGATCTGATGGGAATCTGATGCCACAGGGCTACAGCTGCAAGCAGGAAATGGTAGATAACCTTAATGTGACCCTTTGGCTGCTGTGCTTCCTAATGCAGATAAGTGATTTAATTTAAAAGAAAATAAAGTATGACATGGAAAAACAGAGTTGAATAAATGAGCACTTAATTAATTGGGGGTTATTTTGATATTCACCATGGTTTTGTTGCATGGTTTATATACAGGTTCTCCATGCTTTGTCAGGCTTAGATGATATCTAATAAAAAGAGAAGAGTTTGTTAGCTAACTTCACTTTCTCTGCTCTGCTTCTCAAATTGGCTTCAAAAATGCCAATTCCCAAGGGTGGAGGCATTTGCCTCTTTCTCTTGGGTGTTTCAATTTTCCACTTATATCCCAAAGCTGCCAGGTATTTTTTCTCCTGTGAATATCAATGATGTATGCTTAACTATATTTATACTTTCTTTTTTTATTATTTGTATGTTATATTATTGGATGACTGAAGACTTAGCATTAAAGGGGAAACCATCTTTAGTATTAGCATTAATCCCTGCAGGAGTGCTTCAGAATAGAAGCAATATCCCACTCAGTGTACATGTGCATTCACTCAGTCTCATATAAGCACCAGAGAAGGTTCAATGAACAATGCAACCCCATCACTTATATCCCTTCAGATGCAGGAGGTTTATAAATATATACACCTTTAAATGAGCAAAGTACGAAGTGTTAAGGAGACATGACAGAAATTGTTCCTCAGTTCCACAGTTGGGGTGCGGTTTCCATGGGAAGTTATTTCCCATGTAATGTGTGTTATTTCCAGGATTACTATGGAAACCTTCCATGAATGCCCCACAAGATTTCCTCTCTTGCCCAATGACTGTAGGTTATGATGAAGCTCTGGAAGTTACAGGGCCTCCTGAATTAGAAGGAGCCTGGGCCCCTGAATGACACACTGGAAGAGAGTCTGTCTAGCCAGTGAAACTCCCATTTGGAATCTTCAGTGAATAAGAAATTCGCTCGTTGTTTTAGTCATGGAAGTTACAGATCCCTGTTACTTCCACAGCTAGAAAAATGGTAATAGAGTTGAAGAAATGGGCATGAACAAACATTTATGCAGGTATTATTAAATACTTTTGTGTAACTATTCTCATAGGCCTGGAGACATGCCTCAGTGATAGAGTGCTTTCCTAGCATGCATGAGGCAATGAGTTTGATCCCCAGTACCATGTAGCCTACCACTGTGGCGTCCCATCCTGTCACATCTCAGAAGCTAAGCAGAGTCAGGCCTAATTAGTACTTGGATGGGAGACCACCTGGGAACACCATGTGCTGTAGACTTGAGAGAAAGACCTGGCAACCCACTCCCAAAAAACAATTAGCTATTGAAAACCCTATGAATAGCAGAGAAGCACTGACAATACTGTTTTTTCCGTTGTATGTAGGGTGGATATGAGTTAGATACCGACTTAATGGCATGGAACAACAATGGTGCAAATCAATAAATATATTTACAGTATTTCTTAGGGGAAAAAAGTGCTTGACACTCAAATTGATGGGCATTTCTAGAATGGATTGTGGTTGAGTGCGGAGAGACCACTGTATTTTGTTTTCTTAACTGCATCTTCATTTGAGTGCAGTCACAACCTGAGAAATGACTAAAATGCAGGTGAACTGGATTAACAGACAACTATTGAGATGTCCTTGCACAACACACACAGTCTTGGATGCCTCTTTCTGTGTTTGGATTTCTAAGACTCTAAAACAGGGTGGAAGAGAAGTGGATACATTTTAGTTCTCATCCCCTAAGAACAGCTGCTATGGACATGAAAATGAAGCTGAAAATTGGAGGATTACAATTTTTCAAAAATTTTAACAATGCAAGTAATATTCACATTATAGAAAATTTTTAAATAAATAGAAAAATGTGTTTCCTACAACCTCACTAACCTGAAGATTATCATTGTCCCTCTTTTGATGTACTTCCTCCTGTATTATTTTCCTATACCAATTTTAAATGGGACAGTTATCTAATATACAATTTGGCATATTGCTTTTTTCACCTAATTATATCACAATCTTTTTTCTTTTCTTTTCTTTTTTTACAAACTTTGCAGTATAAAAAATAATACATGTTGATTAAATAAAATTAGGTGAGGGAAAAATAGTAGAATTCTCCCTCTTTTATTCATTACTGAAAATCAACAATACTAGTCTACTTTTTTCACTCAGTGTTACATCATAACAATTCTCCTCAAGTTTTATCTACCCTTTAAATGCTAACATTTATTAATAATTATAAAAACAAATATAAATTCTATATACACAAGTAAACTATCCAGAAAAACACAAAGAAAAGACAAAATACCTTATAGTCTTACTACTGAAAGACAAATATTCACAGTATTTTCCTATTAAGACATATGAATATATGCACTTACATATTTTTAAAATTAGAGCATATCATATGTATTGTTTTATAATTTTTTTAACTTAATACCATATCTTTAATGGATAATTTTATGTATAAGTTGGCTAAGCTATGACGCTTAGTTGTTTGGGCAAACACTAAATGTTGCTATGAAGGTATTTTATAGAAGTGATTAACATTTGCAATCAGTTTTACTTTAATTAATCATTTGATTGATTGATTGATTGATTGATTAATGGCTATTGGGGATCCAACTCAGGGCCTTGCACATGTTAGGCAAATGTTCTATTCCTGAGTTATACCCCAAGTCCCAATCAGGTGACTTTCAGTAAAGGAAATTTTCCTCAATAATGTGGATAGGCCACATTTAATTAGTTCAAGGACTTAATGACAAAGACTGAGGTTTTCTGCTTGAGTTTCCAGCCTGCCAGTTGGTCTTGCAAATTTATAACTCAAGACTGCACTGTTAGTCTTTGCCTAAGTTTCCAGGCTCTTGGCAAATTCTACACATTCTGGGTTTGCCAGCCCTCCCAGCTGCATGAGTCAATTCCTTAAAATAAATCTCTCTCTCTCTATATATATATACATATATCCATCTGGTTCTGTTGTTCTGGAGAACCCTGACTGATACAGTCTCATGAGTAATATTCTTCTAAATATTTTAATGACTTCCTAATGTTTAAATAGTAGTCATCATAGTAATAATTAAGAGCATAATATTCAATGGAATAATGTTCCATAGCTTATGAGTACATATGGACTCATTTACTGATAGATATTTAGGTTGCTAGGAGCATTTATTGTGATAAAATACATATAATGTGAACTTTGTCATTCTATGTATTTTAAAGGACACAATTCAGCTGCAGTATTTACATTCGTGAAGTTGTGAGACAATCACCACTATCTATATCCAAAAGTTTTGCATCAATCACCCTAAACATCAGTTCTAGACAAGTGTGACAAGAGCCCTGGCAGTAAAAGAACACATTATGGTCCACTCAAACCCAGTCCTGCCATTAGCTGTCTACAGCCACAAGGGCAAGTGGTGCCTGATCAAGGAACAAATCTATGGGAAGCCACATACCATGCTTCTTTTTTAAGTTGTTAAGTTCTGGAGTGTTCATTACATTTGTTGTTGTTGTTATTAGGTGTTGTCTACTTGGGTCCAACTCATAGTGACCCTGTGTATGACAGAATGAAACACTCCCTGACACTATGCCCCATGCACACTATCTTTTTTATGTTTAAGCCCAATGTTGCAGATGCTGTGTCTATCCATCTAGTTGAAGGTCTTCATTTTTTTTTTTTGACACTCCACTCTCCCAAACATGATGTCCTTCTCTAGGGATTGGTCCTTCCAGCTATCATGTTCAAAATAGGTAAGATACAGTCTAGCCATCCTTGCTTCCAAGGAGCACTCTGGTTGTACTTCTTCTAGGACAGATCTCTTGGTTCTTTTGGCAGTCCATGGTATATTCAATATTCATCTCCAGTACCATAATTCAAAAGCATCAACTCTTCTCCTGTTTCCCTTATTCAACATCCACCTTTCACAACCATATGATGACATGAATATCATGGCATGAATCAGGTTCACCTTCATCTTCAATGTGACATCTTACTCAGTGGCAAAGATGGGCTATTTTATGCTAAAGAGAAAAGGTGTATCAGAAGGTGGAGCTCAGAGCCCAGAGGAGTAAAGGATTAGAGACCTACCTCTGGGCAAACCCAGACTCAGGTCTGTACTTCTTCCTTTCCAGAATGGGGAGGCTGACAGCAGGTGCTGACTGGATGTGACCAGGCTGTGGGACTCCTGCCCACTGTCCTGGGCAGTGGTAGTGTTGGGTGGTTTTCCCATCCTGTTCACTGTTTTGTGTTTGGGCAGCAGACAAATTGTCTTCTAAGTTATCAAGCCCAGGTACCAAGGAGCTGCTTCAGGAAGCCTCTTACCCATATCTCTCTTGGTCCAGGATGGGGAACATGGGTGTTGAGCCAGATTCACAATCAGGAGACTTTGGGGGGCATGGGAAGTGGTGTGTTTACTCTGTAGGACAGATGTGAGTTATTGTGGCCAGAAGGAGGCAGAGGCAGATGAGTTACACACATGGTTGCAATAACCCCTGTCCTTCTTGCATGCCTCTCCAAAACAGGACTTTGTCATTGCTGCATACAGAAATGGCACCTACTCCCACACCCCTCACCCCAGGGAAAGGGCTGTGACTTAGTTAGACCCCAGAGTGTATCTGAGTGACATTGTACAAGTTCCAGAGCCTGGGCTTTGGGAGAAGACCTTGTAGCTTCTCCGTCACTCTCTTGAAACATGGTCAGCATTTTACCTTGGAAAGTGATGCAGAGTTCAGCACCCCGCCAGTCCTTAAGACCCCACCACATAGGTGCATGGGAATACAAAGCAACGCCAACCCACCAGCAGAGTTCTGAGAAATGCTTACTCTTATGTTATGACATTTTCTGCCATAAAGTCACAGACAACTGATACAGTCATCACCAACATTTTTAAAGTTTTCCATAACTTTATTATAATATACCAAAAAGACATAAAGTATAAACTTAAGTAGAAAGTGGATGAATTTTGTTTCGTCATACAATCTTTAAGCCTACAGCTGTACCACCCTGACATCTGATCCCATCAGATCTTGGAAGCTAAGCAAGTTCGGGCCTGGTTAGTCCTAGAATGGGAGACTGCCTGGGAATATCAGGTGTTAAAGGATTGGGAGAAGGACCTGGTAGCCCACTCCTGAAACAATCTGCCATTGAAAACCCTATGAATAGCAGAGAAGCACTGACACAGACCTGGGCATGGCACATTTTTGGGTAGTATTTGTTCTGCTATACGTAGGGTTGTTATGAATCAGACCTGACTTGAAGGCACCTCACAACAACAACAATATGGTCTTTAAGAATCTCAATAGGACTGAAGTTTGCTATCTTTTATGTCTTATTAGGGAAATTAAAAAGCTTAAATGAAAATCTGTTTCTTAGAAAAGAAGCAATGTTCATACAGAGGCAATCTGGTATTTGTCTGCAGTGACAGATGATCGGGCCCAGGACTCACTCTATACACATAGGCCCGGGGTCCCCATGCTGTGCAGGCACAGATGGGGTGCACCACATATCTTTGGGATAAAATGAGGAACACTAAAGTTGCTCTTAGCCAACCACACAGTTTCCACACATTTTAATTCACCACGTTTTCATGAAAGACAGTAATGTGTGTGTGTGTGCAAAACTCAATACTGTAAAGATTAGTAGTAAAAACTGAAAACAGTACTTTGTCAAAATTCATCAATTCAGCAAGTGGTGGGTGGTCTTGGCTGGAGGAAACATTGTTCATCATAAATGCTGATGCTGTATAAAAACCCAAAAGTACCTTTTTCAATGATTTTGTTTGTTTTGAGACAGAGCCTTGCTCTTTGGCCCAGGCTGGCCCTGAAATCCCAATCTTCCTGTGTCATTCTCTGACTGCTGGGCTTACAGGTGTGTGCTGGTACGCCTGAATGAAAGGAAGAATTTTGTTTTTTTTTAATGTGGTACCGAAAAATTACCACACAGTTTAAAGAAAGTTGGAGATGCTGGGGAATAGTCAGAAAGCATTGTCTGTAATTTTTCTCATAAACTAGCATGGTGGGGCACACCTGTAATCGCAGCACCTGGGAGGCGGAGCAGGAGGATTGGAGTTCAAGGCCAGCCTGGGCCATAGAGTGAGACCTTGTCTCAAGAAAAAAAAAAAAAAAAAAGTTCTGGTCCAGCGTCAGGTATAAACACAAACAAGATATTTGCGCTCATCTTCTGGCTGCTTCGCTTTCCCAGAGGGGTTTCTGTAGCCCTGGAAAGCTCCTGGAAATCTCTGTGAGTGGGAACCCCTCCCCATAGGCCAAAACCTTAATCTTCAAGCCCAAGTACCATTGTAAGCAACCTACTTGATTTACTGTTACAGCAGAGTATGAGGAAGAGACCACTGTTACTCCCTATTTATAGAAGAGGAAGCCAACACACAAGAACAGTAGATATTTTGTCCCAGATCCCATAGTAAGTGACACAATCAGATTCCCATTGAGCTAGCCCAGGTTGCTCTTCATAACCTGCCTCTCTGCATGGAGGATATGGTCCCCCTGACTTACTTTAGGACAAGCAAGAGTGTGTTCTTGTGGAATTTACAGATTAGATAAGTAAGCAGCAGAATAACTTAAGTAGTTACAGAGAATTAGTGGCATCATTAAGGAAATAAAGCTGCTAATGGAATAAAGAAGAATGGAGAGGTAGTCCTTCAACTTCATTTTACACCAATTCCACCTGTGCTCACTTGTCCACTTTTAGTTCTTAGCACTATGCAAATACATTGCCTTTCCCTTGGTGCTGTCCCGGGGCACCTTTGACATCCCAGCCCTTCCCTCAGCTCTCCTGGGTACTTAGGATATCCCTTGCTGCTCTACTGCAGACCTTTGATGTCACAGCCTTCTGCTGTGTCTTCCACTCTCAGGACTTAAGCTCCAACAGGGCCTTGAGACAAACCTACTTCCTGGTTTGCCCAGTCATTAGCAGCTCACTCTCATCCTTCCATCTTGAGGTCCCTTTTCCATCTCCACTGCCATCTGTCCTTTAGGGATGAACTCAATAATATTCTCTGATCCTTCCAGACCAAACTGATTTCTCAGAACTCAGTTGCGTTCACCAACAGCGCCTCTGATTCTATGTTACCCTAGGGATCTAGTTAGGTTTTCTTTTGTCTATGACTCAAATAGAGGGCAAGAGTTTAGCTCAGATGTTCCAGTGTTGCTGTGCACTGTCTGAAGACCCAAGTGTGATCACCAGCACTGCAACAATGGGAGAAGGATGTGGCAATCCACTCCCAAAGCAATACAAAAATAATCAGTCATTGAAACTCTATGAGGGTCGCTATGAGTCAGACCCTATTCAACAGCATCTAACAACAACAATGACTTAAATAAATTCTGTATTCCTTGAGGACTGGGCATGTATCTAGCAGTTTCTTTATATTTATCAGACATTGAGTTAGTAAATCTACCAATGAGTAAATCTAGAAATTTCCTTTTAACACAGTAATTTATATGAGAAGAAACATATACGGTAATATAACTATGGGATGGGTTTGAAGTATGGGTTGATGTAGGTGTTCAGATGATGCCACCAGTGACTTGTATCTCTCTCTCCATTTTTTGACCCTAATTCCTATGGTTTGGCTCCATTTTTTTTTAAGTTTCCCAGTTATCATAGCAGGCTGGCCACATAGCTCCAGACCCCATATCTTCTCAGGGGAAAAGTAGCAAGATACACTATTTAAAATACCCGAGAGACAGCTGAAGCAAGTCCGAGAAGGTCCTGCCCAAGGAACAGAGCCAAACCCGACAGCTTATGCACACGAAGGTGGGGAAATGGTGCTCCCTGGAAGCAGGCTGCCCATGCCTCTGGATTTTCCTGGGACAGTCCCACCTCAGCACTGGGAAGATCTGCACCTGAGGATGTCCCCAGTCCTTGGCAACCCAAACAGCCAGTTTACCCTACCAGAAGCAAAATAAGAGTGTGATAGCTGAGGCAGGGTGAATCAAGGACTGGTGGCCTCTAAGCAACAAATGTCCCATATACTGGGGAAGACCAAGGATTCTTTTAATAAGTTGCAGGGCTGGTTTTATGGACTTCACTAAGGTTAGAATTGTAGGGAATCTGTTCTGGATGAGCGAGTCTTACGCTTTCGTAAACATTTATAGACACCTATTTATAGTTGAGATCATTTCAGTCCTCACAACATGAAGGAACTAGGTCTCAAAGATGAGAAAATACTCTCATAATACCTTATAGAAGCACAGTGGGAAGAAAGCCAGTGTGCTTTCTCCCTGGGGTCTGCAGGAGTGACTGGCTTTGTGGGACCAGCAGCTCCTCCTGGAATATCTCCTGGGCAGGAGGCTGGCTGCTTTTCCTGGTGCTGAGAACCAGGCTGCTTTATATATTGGCCAAGGAAATACTAATTAGGCGCACAGTAGGTGCAGAAAGAGTGCTAATAACAACAGTACTGCTCCTTTGTTGTGCACCAGGCACTCAGCTGGGCAGTCTGTTCTGTGTACAGACCATGCGTTCCCCAGGGCTGGCCATGGACAGTGACAAGCATAAAATAATTTTGTCAAATGAATACATGGGCTTAGGATTTTTTGGATTTTCTGCAGGAGTCCTAGGAATGGATCTAGATTTTAGTCCTGGTCTAATTTTACAACATTTTGTTTGCGCTTTTTTTTTTTTTTTTTTTTGCCATACTTGAGGGTTTGAGCACAGGGCTTTGCACATTATCTACCACTGGGCTCCACTTCTAGCCCATTTAATTTTTTTTTTTTTTAGTCTGGGTCTGGCTAAGTTGTGTAAGCTGCCTTAGGCCAAGAACTCAGGATCTCCTGCCTCCACCTCCTGTGTTGCTGGGATTAGAGGTATGTGCCACTGGGACCCCACTAAAATCAATTATTCTTAAAGAAAATTTGTGAATATATGCAAACTCACTTGAGCATTCTGAATAAGGTTGTGCCCTACCCCTTCACAAGTGCCACTAGCAGAAGTGACCAATATGTTAGAGATACCACCCTTCCCCTCTCACCAGGGGGATCTGGGGTTCTCAATAAAGTGGCTGCACAGGGACAGGTTCATCAAGTAGCTGTAGATTGACAGACTGAAGAGCCAATGAACACTGGCCTCAGTAAGTTTTGGGCTATGCCTGTGTGCTAATTCCCTCATTTGATATGAATATAAATACAAATCTGTGAAGCAGGAAAAGGGAAGATCCAGGAAAAGAAGGGGTGAGGTTGCACAAGTAGCCTGTGGAAGCCAACTCAAACGTATACCTTTGCATTTCCATCCTGTTCTCTTTCTGCCATGCTGCACAGATTCCAAATTACCATGGAAAGCTGGGGCTAACCCTTCCCTCTAGGAGATCAGAAAGAAGTTGGGGTGCACCTCAAGGAAACCTCCCCTTGCCCACCTTGCAAGATGGTGTGACTCTTGTATTGCTTTCCTACAAGGACAGAAAGCCGTTCTAAAAACATCTTTGATACCCTCAGCATCTTACTGATCATTCTGGGGGAGTTGTTGAACCATTGTTGATTTTAGAGAGCATGGGTGTTACTTCAGCACAGGTTTTATGAAAAACTCTCAGCTGTGGCCAGAGCAGGGGCCTCAACTCTTGTATGGGCAGTGCCTGGCCCAGCTTGCAGATGAGGGGGCATTCTCTGGCTGGCTGGCTGGCTACTCTACTTCTGGACTTCCCATGTTGGGATTGTGCACAGAGTTTGTATTTAGTGGGAAGCTTTCCCTTTCCCTTCCCATTTCCACCACAGAGATGAAAATTCTGTTCCTTTTCTGTGTGTGAGTGTCAGAACGCAGACAGGATGGTTTCAAGGCAAACATTGTTAGTTTTGCTCCTTAATTATCTTCCTTTTAGGAATAAGAGGAATAATAATTCCTTTTAGGAATAATAGGAATAAGAGGAATAGATAATCTGATTGAGTTCATTGCAAAGGCCCTGCTATCAGCTAAACCAAGTGCAGTGAGACTCCTGGTTTCCAGAAGGTTTCCTGGGACACTGGAAGCCCCCTTTGTGCTCTGTCTCAGGCCTCAAAGGAGGTGAAGGCTACTTTTTGATTCCCTTGCTTAGGTCCTCAGCCAGTCAGGCACCTCTGTTTCACAGGCCTTGAAGTGGACCCAGGATTCCAGAGAGGAGACTGGAAAAAGGGAAGACAGCAATTTAGATTTGGGCTTATGTTACATTGTTCAAACAAGCATTATCAGGAAACTGTCATTTAGGAGTTATTTAGCCATTATTTGTTTGTTTGTTTATTTTGCAGTGCTGGGGATGGAACCCAGGGGCTCTGGCATGCTAGGCAAATGCTCTAGTGCTCAGCAGTACCTCAGCCCGGGGACACTAACTATTTGAATAATAATGCATATTATGTTTTATAGCATACATGGACAATAAAAGCATTATGGGCAAGTGGGAGGTATGTGGAATTACATGTATGTAAGTTCTTTCATTCCTTAGGAAGATACATAATATTTAAAAAGTAAACTGTAACTTAAAGATACAGACTGTAATCACTAAATCCCAGTGTACTAGCCACTTAGTCACATGTATCTCTTTATGTTTATATTTTTATTTATTTAAGTGAAATGAAGTAGAAAGTTTAGTTCCTTGCCTCCAAACCACACAAACACTGAGTACAACAGCACTGGGCTGGCAATGTGAGGATCATGCAGGGTGGACTTCAGGATGATGGCATCCCTGGAGACAGAGTGGGACTTGTCCTAAAGACACAGGGATGGACTGTTAAGAACACATAAACATCCAGATGTGTGTGTATCTAATTAGAGATCTTCAAAACATATGAATTAAAGCTTGAAAGAACCAAGAAGTCTGCCCTGACAGACCTATAATTGTGTCACCTTTAACACCCATCCTTCTATACTTCATAGAAATTCACAACACTAGTTATTGTTGTTAGGCACCCTTGAGTTGGGTCCAACTCATAGCAACCCTATGTACGACAGAAGGAAACACTGCCCAGCACTGTGTCATGCACAGCACTATGTCAGTGTTTCTCTGCCATTCACAGGGTTTTCAATGGCTGATTGTTTTGTGAGTGGGCTGCCAGGTCCTTCTATTTTTGTGGTGCTGGGGATCAAACCCACAGAGCATGCAGAGAAAGCTCTCTACCAATTGAACTAAACCCCAGCCCCTCATGAACACTAAGCACAAAATATTCAAATAATTTGAATAATATTCTGAACCAACTTCACCTAAGTGACATTCATAGAATAGTAAAACCAACAACTACAGAATATTCAATCTTTTCATGTGTAAATAAAACACTGACAACAATAAAGAACTCACAATAGACCATATGCTAAGCCATAAAGGCAAGTCTCAATAAATATCAAAAGCCTTACATTTGGCAGTGCCACAGTGGTGTTAAATTAGAAATTAGCAGCAAAAACAAGTCCAGAGAACCCCTCAATGATTAAAAATTTATCAACCTGCTGCAAAATGATCCTCGTATTAAAGAGGAAATCATGAGAGAAACAAAGAGATACTTTCCACTAAATAATAATGAAAACACAACATATTGAAACTAGTGGGATGGCAGGGAAGGAGTGCTCAGGAAATATCATCCATTCTCAGATCTAATCTGCACCTGAATCTAATCTGCATTCAGGTATTAGTGATTCTTTAAATGGAAAAAAGTTCACAATTCTAATCCGCTCCTTTCTTTCAACCATTCCTTGTCCATAGGCTACTGAATAAATATGGCGGTAAAGTGATGGAGGGTGTGGATGATGTTTCAGTTACAAGTGATGACGGCAAGTGTGATGAATAATAGGTAATTACAATATTAAATAAAATAATAAATTATTGTATTGTATTGTTTTTACCATATGTATAGCAGTTCTATAATTTCCCCCCAAATCAGTTCTTAACTTCAAATCTAATCTGCAGGGAATTCAATCTGCATCTGACTTTTTAGCCCTCGAATACTGTAGATGCCTGCAGCCATCCTACTGTGGCATGTGATCCCATCATATCTGGGAAGCTAACCAGGGTTGGTCCTGGTTAGTACTTGGATGGGAAACCACCTGGTAACACCAGGTGCTGTAGGCTTGGGAGAAGGACCCCACAATCCACTCAAAAAACAATCAGCTATTGAAAACCTTGTGAATAGCAGAGAAGAGCAAACCAGAGTCAGACACTGACTCCACGGCTCCTAACAACAACAATACTGTTGAAAGGGTGTGGATTAGATTTGAGAATATACAGTATATAGCTTACTTTATTTTAGAAAAGAGGAAATATTTAAAGGCTATTATCTAAGGTTCCTTGTTGTTGTTGTTGTTGTTAGGTGCCATTGAGTCGGTATCTGACTCATAGCGACCCTCTGTACAACAGGGGAAACACTATTGTCAATGCCTCTCTGCTGTTCATAGGGTTTTCAATGGCAGGTTGATTTTTGGGAGGGGGTTGCCAGGTCCTTCTCCCAAGCCTACAGCATCTGGTGTTCCCAGGTGGTCTCCCATCCAAGTACTAACCAGGCCCGACCCTGCTTAGCTTCTGAGATCTGATGGGATCGGATGCCATAGGGCTATGCTATTAATGGAATGACTGGTTTGGATGTTGAAGTCCCCAAAGGGCCATGTGTTAAATTCATGGTCCACAGGGTGGCGCTGTTGGGAAGTGCTGTGGACCTCTAGGGAGAAGTGCCTTGTGGAAGTTATGTCATTGGGGGTGAGCCTCTACAAGGGTTGTCGGACCCAGGCCCTTTCCTCTCACTCTTTTGCTTTGTGTCCATGAGTGAGCAGTTTGCCGTCCAACACCCATACCTGAGGCCTAAAAGCAATGGGTCTGTCCAGTCATGGAGTGGAACCTCGAAAATGGTGACCAAATCAAGACATGGAGCACACCTGTAATCCCAGAGGCTAAGGAGGCTGAGGCAGGACAATTGTGCCAGGGGTACAACCTAGCAAGACCCTGTCTCAAAATAAAAGAAAAATTAAAAAGGGCACAGGGTGCATCTCAGTGGTAGAACATAAGCCTAACATGCATGAGACCCTGGTTTCAATGTCCCAGTAATACAAACAAACAAACAAATAAATCATGAGCCAAAATATATCTTTTCTCCTTATAAGCTAATTATACAGGTATTTTGTTATAGTGATGGAAAGCTGACTAACACATAGGGCACTAAATTATACCTGAAGTCTATCTGCATTATGCAGATGACACAACTCTGCTTGCTGAAAGTGAAGATTTGAAACATTTACTGAGGCAGATCAAAGAACATAGCCTTCAGTATGGATTGCAACTCAACATCAACAAAACAAAAATATAACCAGGTCAGTGTGCAACTTTACGATAAATGGAAAAAAGATTGAGGCTGTCCACATTTTGCTTTACTTGGTTCTACAATCAATATTCATGGAAGCAGCAGCCAAGATCCCAAAAGACACATTACTTTGGGAAAAGCTGTGGCAAAATATCTCTTTAAAGTATTGAAAAATAAAGATGTTACATTGGAGACCAAGATGCACTTGACTCATGCCATGGCATTTTCAGTTGCATCATACAGTTGTGAGAGCTGGGCATTGAACAAGGGAGACAGGAGAAGAATTGATGCTTTTGAGTTACGGTACTTGAGACAAATATTGAATATACCATGGACTACCAAAAGAACCAACAAATGTGTCCTAGAAGAAGTGCAAACTGAGTGCTCTTGGAAGCCAGGATGGCTAGACTGTGTCTAATGTATTTTGGACGTGTAGTCAGCAGAGACCAATCCCTGGAGAAGGACATTATGTTTGGGAGAGTGGCAGGTCAATGAAAAAAAGGAAAACCCTCCACTAGATGGATTGACACAGTATCTGTAACAATGGGCTTAAACATAAATAAGATCATATGCCTGACACAGAATTGGGAAGTGTTTCACTCTGCTGTACATAGGGTTGCTATGAATCGGACCTGACTTGACAGCACCTAACAATAACAACAGTCTACAGAAGAAAGAAAGAACAAATATAAATGTAGAAAAAATTGAAATGAAAAATAAACAATAAAAAACAATCACAAAGCCAAAAGTCAGTTAAAAGATTAATATAAAAGTGATAAAACTTGAGCAATGCACATTACCAACATTGATAATGACAATGGAAATACCATTAAAAATCCCAGCACTCAAACTAGGTGTCATTGGCACATGCCTGTAACCCAAGCAACTAAGGAGGTGGAGGCAGGAGGATGGCAAGTTCTAAGGCAGAAGTGGCCTGTGTAAGTTAGTAAGACCTTGTCTCAAAATAAAAAATAAAAAGGAGCTAGCAGTGCAGCTTAGCTCAATGGTAGAGCACTTGCAAGTATGTATGAGGCAATGGGTTCAACCCCCAAGTACTAAAATAAACAAGCAAGCAAACAAACAGAAATCCCAGCACATGGGAAACTAAGGCAGTTGGATTGCAAGTGTGAAGCTAACCTGGTCTACCTAGCAAGTTCCAGGGCAGCCTGGGCTACATAGTGAGACCTTGTCTGGAAAAGAAAAGGGGTGTGTGTGTGTGTATCTATATATGTTATTGTTAATGTCACTACAACAATTTCATTGACTTAAAATGGACAAATTCCTTGAAAAACAGCTTATCAAAACTCACTTATAAAGAAAAAGAAAATTTAAATAGCCCAAATTTATGAAAGAAATTGAATTTGCTGTTGAAGCTCTATGAAAACACCAGGGCCAAATGATTTCATTGGTGTGTTCTATCAAGGAACAAATAGTAATCATGATACACACACTCTTTCTGAAAATGAAGGGAAAGTAAAATTAAAGTTTGTTTTATGAGGCCAGCACTGCCTCAGTATTCAAACCTGACAAAAGACATAAGGAATGAAAATTACAAAACAATATCTTTGATGAAAATACAATATTATCAAATCAAGTAATATACGGAAATGGAAATTTGACAAGTAGGGTTTACATCAGTAATGTAAGATTGATTTAACATGAAAACCACCTTTTGTAATTCACCACTTACCTTCAGTATGATCATTTTTAATAGGTACAGAGGGACCATTTGAACAAATTCAGCACCTCTTCAGGAGAACCCACAGCAAACAAGAATCAGAGGAGAACTTCCTCAATCTTATAAGAAACAACTGAAAATTCCACCTAACTTCACACTTAACAAATGTTAAACTATTTCTCCCTAAGATCTGGACCTATGTGAGGATTTATACTCTCACCACATTTAATCAAGTGAGAGTCCCAGCCAATGAGGCAAGGAAAAAGACACAAACATTAGGGACAAAGTGATGTCAGAAGTTGGAGGCACAGCCCCAGGCTGGCAGCCATAGCCTGGGGAGTTCTCCTGAGGGGCTTCCACTCAGGCAAAGCCAGCATCTTGACTTGTATGCTGCAGAAGACATTGTTAGAATGAGTCAGTACCAAGCAGAGTTGGGAGTTTTTAAGAAAGAAAATGTTTTAGATTTAAGTACAGAATGAGTCAGTATGAAGCACAGTTGGGATTCTTAAAGAAAGAACATGTTTTAGATTTAAGTGTAGGCATTGAGAAAAAGATGGAGAGTCATGCTTAAGTTTCTTAACAATAACTAATAACTATATATATGATTTTATGGCTTTTAAAGTGACATTGCTCAAAGATGTAATTTAAAACTAGCATCAAAAATTAAGTAAGATTTAAAATCTTGGTAAAGTTTAAAGATAAAATGAAATTAACATGAACTGGTTTACTTATTTTTCTCAAAGAATTTCCTTCCAGGCACAGTGGCCCATGCCTGTAATATTAGCAACTCAGGAGGTAGAGGCAGGAGCAATGTGGTTTGGGGGTCAAGGGCAGCCTGTATAACTTAGTGAGACCCTGACTCAACAAAAAAAATTAAAAAATGGGCCGAGGGTACAGCCCAGCGGCAGAGCACTTGCAAATATGTGTGAGGCCCTGTATTCAACACCCAAGTAATGAAAAAAAAGAAGAGGAAGAGGAAGGGGAAGAGGAATAGAAGAGGAAGGAGAAGAAGGAGAAGAAGGAGAAGGAGAAGAAGAAGAAGGAGGAGGAGGGGGGGTGGAGAGGGTGGAGAAGGAGAAGGAGGAGAAGGAGAAGGAGAAG
>VMDO01007571.1:0-90258 GCA_007922755.1 Pedetes capensis | reverse complement strand
TCTACTTTAAAAATGTTATGTATAATTTCTCTATCCACTGCTAATAGTAGTGGTGATAATTATTGGGATGGATACTTAAATGTACTTTTCTTACCATTTTTAAGCTCATTAAAGGAAATCATTTAGAACATTGTTAGTAAATTGTCTTTGTTTTGGAAAATATCTTTATATAAACCTTCACAATTGCAATTATTTAATCACAATGACTTTTTCTGATGATGTGACCATATTCACATTATCTTGAAATCATATTTTCCTATTTTCTATATTTGTGAAGTAGAGTTAATTCTTAGTAGTGCATTTTGCTTTAACATTTTTGTTGCAAAAGCACATGCAAATAACAGATGTATTAATGTTATTTGTATCCTTAAGCACATATAGGTGAAACAATATAAAACTTAAATGCTGGGCTGGGGATGTAGCTCAGTAGTACAGCACTGTCCTAGCAGGAACAAAGTCATGGAGGAGTCAATACCCAGCACCACAAACAATGCTCAATATCACATAGTTATTATTTATATGTTCCTCATTAAAACACAAAAGAAATTTACTGATTTGCAGACAAATCAATTAGCCTGCCTCAGTTTCATGAATGGGGGTAGAGGATTTAAGATTTATGGGTCAGAGCAAAGGGACTTCATTATTATGTTAGAACAGATGTGAGCTTCAGATGCATGCTTGTTCCCCACAAACATGGAAGCCCATGGAGTCAATGCAGTTGGGCTTAGATGGATACCATGTTGTTGTCTTTGTTAGGTGCCTTAGAGTCTGACTCCTAACAACCCTCATAGGGTTTTCAATGGCTGATTATTTTGAGATTGCATCAGGGAGATTTATATCACAGCTAAGGGACCTTGAGCTCAAGAAATACTAAATTTTTATAATGAGATACCAGCAAACTTACCCAAACTTTGCCCAGAAAGAGGACATTATCACTATTAAACATGAACAAGTGTGCCTTCTGCCCTGAAGGGAGATATCGTTGTCTTACAAGGCTGATTACCATAAAAATACTTATGAGAGAGAGTCCAGAAAGAGGCTGTCAGTCTCTGTGTTCAAATAATGTGTAAAACTGCAAAACGCTCATGGAGAATTTCTCTCAAACAAGATTAAAATCTTCTCACTTTTAAGTTTAAAATATATGTGTATGTTTATGTATATACATAATGAAATCACTTAATTTAAAAAATGCTTATTTGATGAATATTATTATCAATATAACTCATAATTTTTAAAACAAGCCTAGTGATTAATGTTTCAAATTATATAAATATGTCAGCATAATTACCATAGAAACATGATTTGGAAATATCTACCTATACTAGATTGATAATATTTTTTCTAAAAATGCCTTCCTTATTGTTAAGATAGCTTTAAAATTCAATTGAAATTTTGTTATAGTTTTTGAGTTCATGAGTCAATATTTAATTTGAATTTTTTTTGAAATTAGTAATAATAATGTAATAAATAATAATTCTTATACAATTACTAAAAAGTATTTGCCAGGATTAATGTCAAAAAACTTTCCCCTTATATTTTCTTCTGGTAATTTAATAGTTTTTGGTCTTATATTCCAATCCTTAATCCATCCTTAGCTCATTATTTTGTATGAGGTGAGATAAAGGTCTCATTTCACTTTTCTATATGTGAATATCTGGCTTCCCGAACACTATTTATATGAGATTTTGCTTTTCTCATTGTGTGATCTTGATCTCTTTCTGGAAGATCAATTGAATACAATACACAGATTTACTTCTGGGCTCTCTATCCTATTCCACTGCTTTATGTGTTTGTTTTTCTACCTATACCATGCTGCTTTGAATGTGGTAGAATTTGAGAACATGTACTTTTATTCTTTTGTTCAAGATTGCTTTGACTATTTCCTAACTATATATATAAACCAACTGACCTGCTAATTAGTGAATGAATTTCTGATTGTTTTTGTATTTAGCTTAAATCTACATTTGGAATATATGCTTGGACAAAAAAAAATTGAGGACCTTCATATAATGCTTATCTGACTACATACTTTTTCAAATTAGTGTGACCA
This sequence comes from Pedetes capensis, assembly GCA_007922755.1. Classification (NCBI taxonomy): domain Eukaryota; kingdom Metazoa; phylum Chordata; class Mammalia; order Rodentia; family Pedetidae; genus Pedetes; species Pedetes capensis. Next base: position 88,208 of record VMDO01007571.1, on the reverse strand, counting down.
TATGATTTGTTGGCCAAGTCAAATGATTTTGAGAATTTAAGAGAATGTACTAATTATTATAACATGACAGGTATAAATTAACATTCTATTAGATCTCTAAATTATATCATCATCAACAAATTTTATTTTTTCCTTTTAAGATCTTGATTGGTTCTGTGTTATTACCATAGAACATTTAAAATTTTGTAAATTACAACATTTTAAAGTATACATTGAATGATTAGGTGGATTCAACCTTTCTTATCCAAGTTCACTTCAAATTCTCTTTGAGTATTCAAGGTATAAGTCTGAAAGCTCTACAATTATAGTTAATTCTTTGTGCCAAGCAGTATCTTGTTACTGCTTTACCAATTTCTTCTTTAATCTTCACCCACTGCCATGATAAAGTTCCATTGTTCTCACCATTTTATAGATGAAGAAAGGTAGCCTAAAGAGATTGAGTGATTTGTGAAAAGTGCCACAATATGCACAGGGTGGAGTAAGGTCATGAATCCAGCAAGCGTGATTTTAACATTTGTATTTATAGAAGTTGCACAGTTTTTGATGTATGTTTGGGTTTACTAAATGCCAATCAACATTGTTACTAAGCCTATTATTTAATTTGAAATAGAAGATCCGCTGGGTAAGACATTAATGATATTAGTCTATTTTCATCGAATGGTTGGAAAACAGCTGACCTTTTAAATTTGTTCATTTTTCACAAAACTGGTAGTGACAAAGACGATATCAAACAGTGAATATTGATGAGTCACAGTAAGTTGGAATGATTAAATGTTTGATTCTTTTAGTTTAAACAAGTTTCCTCAGAATCTGAAATATGGTTCTCATGACTTAAGTTTACCAGTGGAACCAAATTTTAAGAGTAAATGTGTAAAATTTAGCCACTGACGAATACATTCTACCCATGGGAAAGATAAAATTGGTATCCCTCTGAAATCACCCATCAGCTTTTTGCTTCCTCAATTATCCTGATTTACACATTAACCTCTGAGAGTAGAGACCATTAAAATGAATAATGTGAACTTAAAAAACTGAGTCAGCAAAAGGAAAATTTAATATATCTATGCTCCTACTCATTAGGGAAATATCTGGAGAGTTAGTCATTCTTCTAGCCTTCAAACATTTGAGAAGAAATTGTAACTGTGCCCAGTCCAGATGGGCTAATAAGCTAGTGGGTTAATGGTCTATGATAAGAATCCTAACATAGGCATTAAGGGAGAAAATTTTAAACAGAAATAAATAAACAGTTCTGATCATAGTAACTTCCTAACAGGATATGGGATAAGAAGAAAATTTCCTTTGTGATCTCAAATTAAAGTCTGTTCAAATTATGTCCATTAAGTATGCATCCTCCTTCATTATTTGCCAACATAAGGTATCATCAAGAAATGTGAGCATTCAGAATGCAAAATTGCATCAGGCCTGTAGACAAATAAAGGAAAAGATATGAGCTGCACCTCTTTCTACAAAAACTATGTGGTAATTCTCAGCTCCATATCTGGACCCCTGCATAGAAACCAAAGCTAAACAGATAGTATTATGATTATGACATAAAATACCAAAAACGATTGGAAGTCATGAACAAAAATAAACTCAAATACTTCCAGTGAGACCAACATCATTTCACACAGATAGTCCCATTAGGACAAAAACATATGTATTCATAGCTAGACTAGAACAAACAGGATTGTGGTCCAGTTCTTGCTGTGCCATACCAATGAAACTTCTATTACTATTATCCTAAAATCTTAACACCCAATTTTCATATTGCCCTTCATAGTCTATAAAGTAGACTGTTGTGTATGACCCTCATGTTTCCCACAACCTTTATCAGGTATAACTGTACCATTCAAAAACAACATTTAATGTTATATCTTATTTCAATGACAAAATATCTCATCTAAAGCATGCATAGAGCTTTTGGGTGCACAAGTAATCATGAGAGAGTCTCTATCCTGAAATTGATCATATTCTTGGGCAGTAAAGTTACTCGTAATTACACTTTTTCATATTGGATGATAATGTACTGCATACAATTAAGAGACTAGAATGGATGATTTTATTTTATTGAAAGGTATTAGTGGATATAAGACACAAATGGATGATACTGGAATGGAAACTTTATAATATAGCAGAGATCTCTTTTACTTACTAAAGTATCACAAGTACAGACAAATGTTTGGCATGTAGTAGCATTGAATGACAAAATATGGGGAATGTCATTAGTAGGCACAAGTTTTATAATATTAAAAGAGGAATACTAGGGGATAAAGCTGAATCTGTACTATTCAGGCAGCAGTAGGATAACAGAAGGCAGAAACTGGTGGTGTGTAGAAACACAGGAAAATATCTAGGGCTATGATTCATTGGTGGCTGCATATCTGTAAACTGGCAAATTAATTTGGCTCTCGAGATTTTTTAAAAAGTTAAAGACAAAGAACATAAGATAAAAAATTTCAGCTGCTCTATGACTCCTTGGATATAGAAATTTTTCAAGACCCTCAATGCCCTGGAATATTGGTTGAGCTGAGAAGAATTACCTTAATGGTTTTAAGCAGAAGATTGGTATATTCAATTTTATATTTTAAAGTAGTTAATAAAGAAGAGCAAAGGAAAATTGAGAAGAATCAATCAACATAGAGAAGTAGGTAGAAGCTCATTCATCTATTAATTCGTTCATTCTTGAACAAAGACACAATGACATAATGCTTACTGAACACATTTGAGAATCTGTGCTAACCACAGACATATAACTATGAGTAAGAAAACACTTAGCCACTTGTGGTGAAGTACACTTATAATCCCAGGGACTCAGGAGGTGGAGACCGGAGGATCTCAAGTTCAAGGCCAGAGGCAGCCAGCGTAATTTAGTAAGACTCTGTCTCAAGATAACAAAAAAGGATGCAGTGTAGTGGTAGAGCACTTACAAAGTCTAACTATGTGCAAAGCCCTGAGTTTAGCCCCCTAGTACCAAGTGTGTGTGTGTGTGTGTGTGTGTGTGTGTGTGTGTGTGTGTGTGTGTCTGTGCTGTAGGTTTGGGAGACCAACCCAGCCACTCACTCCCAAAAATCAATCCGCCATTGAAAAGCCTATGGACAGCAGAGAAGCACTGACCATAGTGTTTTGCCTGTTGTACATAGGGTTGCTATGAGTTCGATACTCGATGGCACCTAACAACAACAACAAATATGTCTGTGTGTGTGTGTGCGTATATATATTATATTATATTATATATATTATATAATATATATGTGTGTGTGTGTATATATATATATACATATATATATATATATATATATATATATATAATCCTTATGAGATTTATAGTCCAAAAGGGCAGAGAAACCGTGAACTAGTAATATTAAGTCTGATGGATAGTGAAAGTAAATGGAAACAGAGTTTAGTGAGTCTGACAGAATAACTTGCAGACCTACCTGATAATATAAAAGACTTGCACAATGAGATATAAATGTTAAGTGTCAGTAAACAAGGTGGAAGGAATGGATGTGTCTAGGGCACAAGGAAAACAAGAGAACGTTTTAGGAGGAGAAATGAGTAACATTGATAGAAATACAGTATGAGAGAGGGAAATAGTGAGGAATGAGCCTAGAGAAATAGTCTAGAAAAAAATTAGAATTTTTCCTAAAGAATAAGATGAAGGAAGAAAAGGTGGATTCGCATAGAGAAATTCATTAAAAGATTAAAATAAGTTAGAAAATGTTTTTCTTTCTTTTTCTTTTCTTTTCTTGTTTTAAAGACAGGGTCTTGCTATGAAGTTCAGGTTGGCCTCATCTCAATCTTTCCTCCTATCTCAGTCTCCCCAGTTCTGGGATTATAGGTATGCACCCCCATATCTGGATTAGAAAATACTTTCCTCACAAGCCATGGAAAAATGTAAAAGTCTTTGTCAGTAGACTAAGAAAGAAGAGCAATTGGTGACTGATTGGAATGGAGATAGATTAAAGCAGTTCTTCCTGCATTCCAGGTTGAGATTTAGAGAAGGAAAAGAACCTCTCCTAGGGAAATGGAAAGAGTGACATTAAATCCAAGTTCTAACATATTGAATGTCATGTAGCCAAGTGGAGAGAGTGTTAAGTAGTCAAACTAGAACAGTTCAGAATAAAGATACATAAATATACATTTTTTTAAATGATGAATGTTTAGATTAGTTCGCAAAGTATGTAAAAAGTCAATGAAATAGGGCCTCAAAAAAAAAAAAAAAAAAAAACCTCTTAAGTCCAAGATACCTCAAGTATTAAGCATGGAGGGCAAATGAATCGTTATTGCCAAAGGTATATCAGAGAAATAAAAACAGTAAGAGATATAGAGAATGAGATAGAGAGATGAAAAAGAGACGAAGAGACAGGATGGGGAGAGAGAGAGGGGCAGATTTTCAGAGCTAAGAGGTAGTGGGCCTGGCAAATTTGAACTCTGCAGTGTGCCTGGCAGGCTAGAGAGTTAGGCGGTGTTGATTTTGCAATCTTGAGTTCAAAGGCTGGAAACTCGACAGAATTTCTGTATTGTAGTCTAGAGACAGAGTTCCTTTTATTTTGAAAAACCTCACTCTCTACTCTTAAGGTCTTTAACTGGATTGGATAAGACCCATTCACATTATGAAAGTATCTGCTTTACTTAAAGTCAACTGATTTTTAAGGCTAATTACATCTAAAAAATACCCTTATTGCAACATATAAATTGATGTTTGACCAAATAACTTTTCATTGTAATCTAGCCAAGTGTTCACATAAAATTAACCATCACAAGGGCACATGACGAGGCAGCATGTCCCAGTCTACACTGACCAAAAATGAGTGTTTGGAGAAGTGAGTAATCAAAACTTGTCCATATTCAATACTGTCAAGAAGCCAAGCAGATAATGTGTTTAAAACAACAAAACAAATTATAAAAGCATTCTTGATTGAGTTTGGTGATAGAAAAGGTGAAGAAGCCCAGGTTTAGCCTTGGTTGTCAGGTTAAACACCACTCGCTAAGCAGAAAATACAGGAATTTGGTACATGTGGAAAGATGAAGCTTAAATTATGCTTTCAGTTTGAAATATACAAATATTACCAACAATGGGAGATGTGGTAGAAATCAACAAGCTTTTGGGATCCATAAATTCAGACAGAGAGATTTGAAATAGTAAAAACAAAGAAATAATAAAGGCTATGTTTGAAGGGAAACTAACCTTCATCAGTGGGGATTAAATTATGCTTTCAGTTTGAAATATTTGAATATTACCAACTGTGGGAGGTATAGTAGGAATCAAGAACCTTTAGAGACCCATGAACTTAGGCAGAGAGATTTGACACAGTAATACAAAGGAAGAAATACTAATCTTGTGCGATGGCTAAAAGAAAGCATGGAGGAAAGTAGAAATGAAAATTGTTCCTTTCCTTGTACCAGCCAGACTGTGCTAGGATTTCACAAGTATTAAATACGTAACAAACCATAGTATGTGCATGATCACAATTTAAAGAAGCTTGTAAATTTAGCCTCTATGAAAGTAAGAAATTTGCTCATATGCTTGTTAAAAGATGGATATTAAAAAGGACATGTACTTTAATGGCTATATTTTAAATATTACTTAATATTTCCCAGAAACTTGTGGTTAGTAGAATAATACTCTTCCTTTAGATGTTCACATCTTAGTCTGGAACTAGTAAATATGTTACTGTAAATAATAAAGAGAATTTTGCTTACCTCAAAATAGTTGACTCATAGTGACCCTTATAGGGTTTTCAATGGCTGATAGTTATAGAAACTATCCTAAATTATTTGAGTGGGTAGGAGGTAAATTATTGTATGAACACTTATAAGTAAAAAAAAAGAACACAGACATTTTAGTAAGATGAATACCAAGATGGAGAAAGATAAGGAATTTGAGGCATGAGAAGGATTTGGTTCATGATTGTTTTGTCTGAAGATGGAAAAGGAGATAACAAGTGAAGGAATAAAAATAGCCTTAAAATCAGGATGCCTGCAACCTTACTACTGTGGCAACTGTTCCCATCAGATCTCACGAAGCTAAGTAGAGTCATGCCCAGTTTGTGCTTGGATGGGAGACCACTTGGGAACACCAGGCATTGTAGGCTTGGGAGAAGGACCTGGTAACTCACTCTCAAAAAAACCAATCAGCCATTGAAAACCCAATGAACAGCAGATAAGCGCTAACAATACTGTTTCTCCTGTGGTACAGAGGGTCCCTGGGTCAGACACTGACTTGATGACACTTAACAACAACAACAACAAAATATGGAAATGACATTCATATGGGAATGTTCAGAAGAAAATGAGAAGAGGAGTCCTAAAACTTCAAAGAACTATAGTCTTCCAACATCCTTAATAAACACGTTAACAGATTTTCCCCTGGAGCCTCCAGAAAGAAATGTAGCCATGTCAACACCTTGATTTTTAACTGCAAGATATTATATCAGAACCATGGAAATAATAAATATATATTATTTTAACCTGACACATTTCTTGTTATTCATTATGGTAGCAATAGGGAGTTAATCTATTTGTGTTTGTTTTATTTTTGTGAACTGATCCTGAAAGGTAGACACAGGAAAACTTTAAACAATCATTAAAATAATAAAATTTGACTCAGATTCTGCTCCTATTTTGTTCATATTATGTACCAAAGCAGAAAGCATGATAATGTAAAAGTTTCTGATATTAATCTACATTTAATTCTTGTCTTGTTGCAGAAATATTATTCAAATGAAGGAATGTTTGTTCATTTCTTTTGTTCTTAAAACTCAAAGACCAGCCAAAACTACATTCTTGATAATCAGGATGGCACAATTTTTTATAGAGTATACTTTATCATGTCTAACCCACTCTCACTAAAATTGAAATAGTGCAGCCAATTCAATTTTCTAGCAATATATTTTTGTTTTACCCTGGGGGGAGGGGCAATTTACTGTAGTGTAGATTGAAATGAACTTCAGGTCTTCAGATTTTTAGACCTATTATACTAAAGTCATTTCCCATATAAAATATGTTGGCTTCTATTTCTTTTTTTCATTTTCTCTAGTTTATATTATTTGTATCATACTTTTTCAAGATAGAAAATACTGGTTACATTTTTACTATGGAAATAAATCATTGCTGAGAAGAATATATTGTACAAAATATTTACCTTATTTTCGTCCATTTATCTGGAATTATACTGTGAAATTGAACTGTGTGAAGACAGATTAGTTGAAGTTGGTCTTCATCGTTACCGTAATCAGACCAGAAATGGCAGCAAATGTTCATATTTAAAGCTCTGTATATTTTCACTGCAGGCTATAAAGCAAACTTGATTTATTTTTCACTTCATTTTTAAAACCTCTAAGAACATCACAACATTTTAAAAGAATGTGCTATTCTATAGTTCAGAGACACAGTGACTCTACTATTTCTATTCTTTATAAATTCTATTTTTAATATTTTTGTTTTTAATGTTATACTTTCAGTGATTTATTCTTTCCAGGCAGATTAAATGGCAACTAATAACAACAACAGGCAGAGAAAATAGTACGTTGTTAGGTGCCCTCAAGTTGGGTCCCACTCAGAGTTATCCTTTGCACAACCGAAGAAAACATTCCCTGACACAGTGCCGTCCCTGGCCCTAGGTCAGTGTTTCTCAGCTTTTCATAGGGTTTTCAATGGCTGATTATTTTGGGATTTGGCTGCTAGGTCCTTCTCCATATTTTGCAGTGCTGGGTATCAAACTCAGGATCTCAAAGAGCTCAGAGAGCAGAATTCAAGTTAATCCCAATTTTTACTTTTAGTTTGTTCAAATCAAGGCATGAGAAAATATTTAAAAGAGTAAACATTATTTGGCATCATTAATACAAAATTAAGTGAAATTCTGGCTTTCGTAACAGGCATAGAATATTAGTGTTTATTTCTCCCAATAATTTCCTCAACACTGTCAAACATAACTTTATTGAGTTCTTTTTTCAGAATATTTTACAAACAATTTAGCAAATTGTAATTTATAGAACCTATTAAGTTTCTTGAGGTTATAATAAAGATTAGTGTAGGACCTCATCCTCAAAGAATTTGCCAGTAGGATCAAATGAAAAATGAGAAATATTTGAAATTCATTTCTATTCTTGTGTGATAGATGGTCAGAGTTTAAGTTCTATTTTATTGGAAAGATAGGCCTTCTGAGGCTGAGTATTTATCATGCTTTTCCATCTCAGGCAAAGAAATTAAATAAAGTAGTTGTAGGAAACCAATGGATTTTTTTTTTCAGTTACAGACTCAATGTAGCTTTAACTCAGTACTATGGTGACACTTAGCAAAGCATTACCACAGCATATATCATCAGGCATTGAGAGGTGATACTAAATGTCTGTCTCCCCAAATGGCTTCTCCAGATTGTATTAGTATCCCTCACTCTCTCTCTCCCTCTCTAGCTTTAGATTCTGGTATTTATCATAAATCTAGCCTCATATTATATGCTGGAAATTTATTTTTAAAGACTATTTCTTCCCAAACTGTGGGTTAGGGTAGAAATTGAAACACAGATTTAACAGCTTCTGGAGCTGCTCCATGTATCAGGAGATCATAAATAGGTTGTCTTTAAATCATACACAGAAGTCATTGTCACATTTATTGTCTTGGATTCATGAATTTGTTCTGATCAAGTACTCTTTTTGTGGAATTCTGATCATTGTACTAGGGACCTGTATCCCAGTTCCACAGTCATACCTAAGATAATAAAGCAATGAACTCACTGGCAGACAGTCCATGAACTTTGACAAAATCTTATGCTTCACCTGCCTCCATCAGCTGCTCTACTGAGACATGTATTTAATGACAGACATATAGTATGAAAGTTGGCGAGACAGACATGGAGGTGGGGCAGCCATCTTCTTAGAATTACTTCTCCTTTTTCAATTTGTAACATTTTTCCAATTTCATAAAGATGATTTTACACTTCTGCTTCCATCTATTTTTGTAGTTTTTGAAACCTGGACAAATATACATATTGATTTAAAATATATGCTATTATTTACTATATAATTTACATATGTGTTAGCATCAATACATTTAGGAATGATTTGACCAGGAGGTAATTTCTAAGGCTTATAATTAATACTCTGTCTTTATAATCACTGCCACTGCATTCCAGGTTTTTGGAGGATGTTCAGGACTGAAGGCAGAGAGAGGATTATAATCAACAGTATGCTCATGAAAGAGATAATAAAGATCCTAGGATCCCAAGATCTCAAGAGACTCATGATCTCCCACAACGAATAGTCCTGAGACCCTGAAAGTCTCCATCCTACTACTAAATTTTCACTTCCCTAAACCAGTTTATAATTTTCTCCTTTTTTCTGACCATCTATCATATCCACAGCAAGTTCATGCAACATCTCTTATGCTCAGATACTATTGACAGTTAAACTGTGGACTAGGATCATGGGTAGACAAAAGAAAAAAATAAGTTAATAAAGAGAGATAGCCAACTGAGAGGGAAATAAATTATGAGATATCCCAGAAGTAATGTTCTTCCAGAAGTAAAATTATTAGCTCCTGGTGAAGCAGAAACAGATGGGAAAAAAGGAAAACATAAATAAAAACCAAAGAAAACAAACAAAAAGAAATAAAACAACACATACACAAAGAAGAGAGAGAGAGAGGAGGAGGAGGAGGAGGAGGAGGACAGAGAGAGAGAGAGAGAGAGAGAGAGAGAGAGAGAGAGAGAGAGTAATGGGGGTGAGACCAGAGATTTATTGTGGAGTTGGTTCACACAATTATGGAGGTTGGAAAGTCCCACTATCTGCTGTCTATAAAGTAGAGAACCAAGAAAAGTGGTAGTGTGGTTCACTTTGAGTCTGAAGGCTGGAGAGACAGAGGAGTCAAGAGTGGAAATCCCAGTCTGGAGCTGAAGACCTGAGAACTCAAGGCCCTGAGAACAGGAGGAATGAGGGTGGCAGTGTTATAAATCCTGGCATCTCAAGGCTGGAGAACCAAACACTTCAATGTCTGAGAGTGGGAGAAGATGGATTCCCCAGCTCAGGAAGAAAGAGAACCCCACCATTCTGTTTGAGCCCTCAGGGGGTGGCATGACATCCATCCTTGTTATTAAGATGGAATCATTTTTAGTGAATTGACTCAAATGCTGGTCTCTTCTGGAATCATACTTGTATATAATACTTTACCAGCTATGTAGACATTCCTTAACCCAGTAAAACTGACACCAAATTAACCATCACAAATGAACACTTGAAAGGAGTGGAAAACTCTAAATTCAAGTATAAAACTAATATAGGATTAAACACCAACAATCCTGTGCCTAGTTAAAAGTATTCTGATAGATTAAAAACTATATATTTGTGAAACACAAAGTTAAAGTATTATTTCACCAATATGTGATATTATAGGAGAAGGATGTGGCAATCCACTACCTAGTCAATCCCCAAACAGTCAGCCATTGAAAACTGTGTGAGGGTCGCTATGAGTTGGACACAACTGGACGGCACCTAACAACAACAACAACATGTGATATTAGTCCTCACATGCCTGATATCCCGTCTTCTTTTGGGGCTTGCATATTGTTGCTATGCTGAAAGCTATGCCACCAGTATTTCAGATATCAGGATGGTCACCATGGTGAACAGGTTTCAGTTGAGCTTCTAGACAAAGACAGACTAGGGGGTAGGACCTGGCAGCCCATTCCAGAAACAGCTGTCAAAAATTCTATGAAGAACAGAGAAGCATTTCAAATATAGTGCTGGAGAATGAGCCCCCAAGGCTGGAATGCATTCAAAAAAACGAATGGGGAAGTGTTGCTGCTTCAAAGTAGGGTTGATCTTAACAATAGGAATGAAATAAGCCCCTGGCACCTCCATTTGCTGATGTAGCACAACTCAAAATGAGAAGAAATAAGTCATTGCCATAACAGGCTCACGTATAAAAAGATCGTGTACATGGCACAGAGTTGGGTAGTTTTTCATTCTGTTGTGCATAGGGTCACTATGCATTGGACCCGACTCCACGGCACCTAACCATAAAACAGCAATGTGATACTGGAAAAATTCGTTATCTGTGGAAAATAAGCAGGAAAAATTCTATTATTTCTGTCCTTTTAGGCTAGCCCAAGTATTTCTCAATCAATAGTTTGTGATCTTAGATTATACAAATTAATACCAATCCTCCACACAAACCACTCATTTTCTCAACTTTTTTCTCAAAATCACATCCAAATATTAAATTCCTGCCTGCTTTGCTCCTGAGCCATCCTCCTCACTGAACTTTCTGGCCATTCTTACCCACTCTTTTCTTCCTGGTTTCCAGCCTTTCCAGACAAAAGCATCGACTCAGAAAATACATAGCTGGTCTCTCCACTTTCAACAAATTTCTGTTCAAATATAAGCGCATGAGAGAAGACATTGTTGAATATCTACAAGAAAAAAATATTTCTACTCTTTCTATTAGCACTTACAGTATGATAGTAAACATAACTCCATGAGAGCAGCGTTATTATTTTGTTTTGTTTTGATTTTTTTTCCACAGGGCTTGGAATATAGGTGTATTAAATTTCTAGGACTGCCATAATAAAATATCACACGCTGCATAGAGTTGAAAAAACAGTAATTTCTTTTTATCTCACAGTACTGGAGGCTGTCAGTATTAGGTCAGGTCTGGCTGGATGGTTTCTGGTGAAAGATCTCTTCCTGGCTTGGAAAAAAACTGTCTTCTTTCTGTGTCTTCATATGCACTGTCCTTGCTCTGTGGTCTGAGAGAGACACAGAATGAGAGATGAAGGAGATTCACAACTTTGGTGTCTCGTTTTATCAGGAGACTGATCATATCAAATCAAGGTCCCACTTTTATTACCTCTCTTTAATTTAAACACTTCCTTAACGTCTCTGTCCAAATACAGCCACACCAAGGGTTTAGAGCTTCAGCACAGGAATTCACAGGGGATAAAAACTTTCGTAGCAATAGATATATGAGGTGTGATCAGAAGATATGGTGATTGTTTAGGTGAAAAAAAATTTGTTGCAGTAAAAGACACATTGCCATTAATTCCCTTCCAAGTACGTGCCCTGGCTTCGAACACACTGATTCCATTGTTTTAGCCACTTTCTGAAGCAATTCTGGAAGTCCTCTTTCATGAATATCTTTAGTTTCATCCTCTGTCATAACAATGCTCCATGTCACACATTTCTTCTGATATGGTAATTTCTGTCAGATAAAAAAATTATGATATGTCCTCATCCACCTTATATACCATTTGTGGTACCATGTGGTTTCTAGCTGGCTCTTCCTCAAAGTCTTAATGACCATAAAAGGTAAATGTTTTGAATAAATTAAAGGTAATGAGGTGGCCATGACAGTCAAACTGAAGACACTCATGAAAGATGACTTTCAGAATGTTAGATTACTTTTGAAAAATCACACTTATATAGTGTTAGTGTTTATGAGGCATTTTTAAAAGTGCAAAAGAAAAGATAAAAATAAAAGTTATGGACAAGAAAGATATTCCCTTACTGGCACAATTCAGAAAGGTGTGTATTGTATCATATAGATAGATAGATGATAGATAGATAGATAGATAGATAGATAGATAGATAGATAGATATACAAACCTACCTTGCAGCCATACCACTGTGACATCCGATCCTGTCAGACCTAGGAAGCTAAGCAGGGTCGTGCACAGTTTGTACTTGGATGGGAGATTGCTTGGGAACACCAGGTGCTGTAGGCTTGGGAGAAAGACCTGGCAACCCACTCCCAAAAATCAATCCACCATTGAAAATCCTATGAATAGCAGAGAAACAGTAACAATACTGTTTCTCCTGTTGTATGTAGGGTCACTGAGAGTTGGACACCGGCTCAATGACACCTTAACAACAACAACAACATAATCTGGAAACTGCCTGCAGCCATACAACCCTGGCATCCAATCCCAGCAGATCTTGGAAATAAAGCAGGGGTGAGCCTAGTTAGTCCTTGGATGAGAAATTTCCTGGGAATACCAGGAGCTGTGGGCTTGGGAGAAGGACCTGGCAACTCCCCCCAAATGATCAGGCATTGAAAACCCTATGAATAGCAAAGAACCACTGACACAGAAGCCTGCATGGCACAGTGTGGGCACATATTTCATCTGTGGTACATAGGGTCACTTTGAGTGGAACCCAACTCAATGGCACTTAACAACAACAACAATCTAGAAACTAAATGTGTAAAGGGAAATAATAAGGATATAAATATTAATAAATACTAATTACAATAGAAATTTTACTAAACTTCCTTCAGGATGAGATAAAATAGTTAATAAATAATTCTTAAAGAAAAAATACAAATGAAAAGTAAAACATAATCTACAATAAAATTGAATATGTAACTATTAATAATTGAATATGTAACTATTAATAAATTTAAATCCAAAGCAAAATGTATCATTGATCAAATAATAAGCTTTCAGCTTATTTCAACATATTTTTCTAAAAGCAAATAATTTCCATATACTTAGACTCATTCTTCAGTATTGAATACATACTTAACAGAAAGATATGCAAAAGAAAACTGTTTAAAAATTCAGTGAATGAGTATATTACACAAGATTCTTCAGAGAAACAATATCAATAAAATATGTGTGTGTTGTTGTTGTTGTTAGGTGCTGTCGAGTCCGTATCCAATTCATAGTGACCCTCATAGGGTTTGCAATGGCTGACTGTTTCGGGATTGCCTTGGGAGTGGATTGCCAGGCCCTTCTTCCATTTTTGTGGTGCTGGGAATTGAACTCGGGACCTCAGAGACTGAAGCACAGCACTCTACCAACTGATCTAAATCCCAGCCCTGTGTGTGTGTGTGTGTGTGTGTGTGTGTGTGTGTGTGTAGTGTATATGTTCTTTTGCCTTATTAATTAACATTTAATTTTCTTTTATTAATTTTTATTTGGGCTGGGATTTAGCTCAGTTGGTAGAGTGCTGTGCTACAGTCTCTGAGGTCCTGAGTTCAATTCCCAGCACCGCAAAAATGGGAGAAGGACCTGGCAATCCACTCCCAAGGCAATCCCAAAATAGTCAGCCATTGAAAACCCTATGGATGCACCCCGGGTGATTCTAATGTGCAGCTGGGAATGAGACCCATGGTACCATATGGTAGTCTCTAGTTACATGTGGCTATTCAAATTATTGGGAGAAGGACCTGGCAGCCCACTCCCAAAAACCAATCCGCCATCAAAAACCCTATGAATAGTAGAGAAGCACTAACAATAGTGTTTCCCTTGTTGTACATAGTGTCGCTATGAGTCGGACATTGACTCAACAGCGCCTAATAACAACATTCGAATTATAATGAAAATTAAATAAAATTAGAACTCCAAAAAAAATAAATCCCTATGAGGGTCGCTATGAGCCGGATACGGACTCAACGCCACCTAACAACAACAACAACAATTTTTATTTTAATTAATTAATTATTTATTTATATTTAATTAATAATTATTTAGTTCATTTTTTTTGAGACAAGTTCTCACATTGTAGCTGAGGGTGGCCATGAATTTGCAATTGGCCTCCTGAGCACTGGGATTACTGGAGTGCCCCACCACACCCAGGCAAATATGTCCTTTATATAGAAAGACATTTATTTTGAGGAATTTTCTCATGTGATTATGGAGGCTAAGAAGTCTTATAACATACTTTATACAAACCACAGGCCCAAGAATGCTGATGGTATAGTTCTAGCACAAATTCAAAGGCCTGAGAGTCAGAAGAATCAATGGTGTAAATCTTAGTCCAAGGACAAGGAAAGATCGGTGATACAGTTCATCAACTGGGAAGCAATGGGAATGAAATCCTTTTTCCTCTAGCTTCTGATCTATTCAGTTTTATGCCACCCTACACTAGTGAGGACACTTTGCTTTCCTGAGTCTACTGATTACAATTCTAATGTCATCTGGAAATTCTCTCACAGACACATCTAGAAAGAATCTGGACAACCTTTGGCACAGAACATTGAAGTATAAATTAACATCACAATGAGTAATGGGCATATGACTACAAAAACATTTAATTTATTTTATTGTAGTCATAATTATTGTTTCAATAAAGAATGTTTGATGAATCTAAGTAATATTTATGATGTACCTATAAGTAAATGCATAAATCAAGTTATGATGGATAGATAGTAAATATTCATGAATGGCCAGAGAGATATTAACTTAGCAGAGGTTTCCTAGGTTTACCTTATCAAAAACACAAGCTGCATATGTTACAAGGAAGTTTTTTCTCTCATAGTTCTGAAGCCTAGATATTTGAAATCCAAGTGTTGGCAGGGCCACACTCTCTCTTAATCAAAGAAGTCTCTTTCCTTTACTCTTTTTAACTCCTGGTGATTGCCAGCAATACTTAATATTCATTAACCAGTGAATGTCCTGCAGCCATAGCCCCCTGGAATCTGATCCCCTCTAGATCTCTGAAGCTAAGCAGGTTTGACCCTGGTTAGTACTTGAATGGGAGACCACCTGGGAACACAAAGTTCAATAGCCTTGGGAGAAAGACCTGGCGACCTACTCCCCAAAACAATCAGCCATTGAAAACCCTATGAATGGCAAAGAAATACTAATAACAGTACCAGGCATGGCACAGTGTTGGGTAGTGTTTCATCTGTGGTGCACAGGGTCTCTATGAGTCAGACCCAACTTGACAGCAGCTAACACAGTAACAATCAGTGAATACATCATTCTGATATCTGGATATCTGCCTGTATTGTTGTGGAATGTTTTCCTTCTGTTTGTGTGAATCACTATGATCCAGTGTGAGCACATGTTAACATTGTCATATCCACTAAGACCTCATTTCTAGATAAGGTCACATTCAATCACAAGTACTAGGGGTTACTGCTTCAATATATTTTCTGGGAGAAATATATAATAAATCAGGCTGAGCTTGGTGCTTCAAGCCTGTAATCCTAGCGACTCTGGAGGATGAATCAGGAGGATCATAGACTGCATAACTTAGTAAGATCCTGACTCGATGAAATAAAAAAGGGACTGGAGGTGCAGCCTAGTGTTAGAGGACTTGCAAAGTATGTGGGAGATCCTGGGTTCAACCCCCATGTACTTTAAAAAAGAGAAGAAAAGAAAAAGAGGAGAAGAATATACACAAATATACAAATCAAGCCACAACAGTTACTAAAGTATTATTTCAGAGTGATGGATCTTATGGTTATTCTGTATTTGGGCCTAAATATGAACCGTGAAATGTCTATAATGAATACGTTAGTGTAAAAATTAAAAGTGGCTTTTTGAAAACAAATGAAAAGAAGTGTGAATCAAATATAATTTAAATAGGTAAGGTCTCATTAAGTTATGCAGGCTGCATAACTTAGTGAGACCCTGCCTCAATATAAAATATTTTTGAAAAATGGGCTGGGGTGCAGCCCAGTGGTAGAGCACTTACAAAACTATATGCAAAGCACTGGGTTCAACCACCAAGTACTGCAAATAACTAACTAACTAACTAAATAAATAAATATTCTTTACATTACTTACTGATTGGTAGAGATATAACAAAATTTTCAATATAAATATATGAGATAGAGATATGCTAAACTTTCAATTAATCTCCATTACTCATTAGCTGTTGACCATTCAAACTTCTTCCCTCCAAAAAACCAAAAACAATAAACACTCCATTTTAATATGTCCTCATATAAACTGTTGTATTGTTAGGTGCTGTTCAGTCAATGTCCGCCTCATTGTTGTTGTTAGGTGCCATCAAGTCGGTATCTGACTCATAGAGACCCTCATAGGGTTTTCAATGGCTGACTGTTTCGGGATTGCCTTGGGAGTGGATTGCCAGGTCCTTCTCCCATTTTTGTGGTGCTGGGAATTGAACTCGGGACCTCAGAGACTGCAGCGCAGCGCTCTACCAACTGAGCTAAATCCCAGCCCGTCCGCCTCATAGGGATCCTATATACAAACAAATGAAACACTGTTGTCAGTGCTTCTTTGCTATTCATAGGGGTTTCAATGGGTGATTTTTATTTATTTATTTATTTATTGGTGGAGGAATGGGTTGCCACGTCCTTCTCCCAAACCTACAGTACCTGATGTTCTCAGGCTGTCTCCCATCCAAGCAATAACCAGGTCTAACCCCTGTTTCGCTCCTGAGATCTGACAGGATCAGACGCCACAGTGATACAGGCTTAATATAAGCTACAGTCTTCATATAAACTAGGGATAGTTATTTGACCTTGAGTAGAAATAGAGGAGAGAATTTAGTGTTCATTTTTCTAGGTTCTCCCTTTATAAAATAGAGAATATATTCTTGCAATTTGCCATTTGCTAGTATTGTTTGGCTTGAGCATTTTTTCAAACCTTAGAATGTGATCAAATTACATATTTATGCAATTGGAAGTAAAGAGTACTTTCTTTTTTGGAAAATAAGTTTAATTTTTAAGTTTCATATATGTTTTCCCTAAGTTTTGGCTTTTGGATATTAATTGATTTTCATGGATGATAAGTGCTATTACTTAAAAGTAACTGTGTAATTTCCACGTCCAAGAGAGGCAAACTATCTTTTTTGGTGATCTGATTTATAATTTTACTCAATTTTTACAGTTTCAATAAAAAGCAAGCAACTAGGGAAGATAATTTAAGGGGATTAACAATTTTCTAAATGCCAGAGGCCAAATTACAATCAAGTTTTCATACATTTAGTTAATTAACACTTGAAAATATGCTTAATTTATGTGAAATTTAGAGTACTTTTAATAGGTTAGACATATAAAATTGCCTCTAGTACCTGTAATCATCTTGATGCATAATTTGCATGGATTAGGATGAAGATAAATGATCTGAAAGGCACCAGGATTCAAATATTCTTTTTAAATGTTCCTGCTACTGCTCCAATCTCTTGAAGGGCACTCCAATCTGTTACTCACTTTTAAGAAACTGGTAACTATTTATCAATAAGATAAAGTAAATGTCTTGCTATAATTGATGTCAACATCCTATTAAATACCAGTAATCTAGTTGTTATTTATAAAAAAGAGTTATAGAGATAAAAATAAATTGCTTTTCAGAAGGTTTAACAAGGTCCTATTGTGTTCAATAAACCATAAGAGGAAAGAAGAAAAACAAAGCTCATTTGTTGCTTTTTAGAAAGTGTACATGTAGTTGCTAAGGAAAGATTTGCTCAACAGTAAGTAAAATGTGTGTCAAGACAAGGAGACAATGTCTAGAAAACTAATGGGTGTAGATAAACTTTAACTCTTTTATAACTACCCAGAAGAAGTGGGTACTTGAAATGCTTGCACTCATCCCCAATTTTGGTGTCAGAACTGTCATCTAATGTGTTATCAAATTCTGAGATTATGCAGAGGATCAGTTCTGAGATGAGTCTGGATGTTTCCAAACAATGAACTGATTTTCAATGTATTCAGTAACTTTTGTTTTATTATCTCAGTGAGTGAAATTCTCTCATATTCTGTCATACGTTTAATCCTTTCTTCTTTATGGCATTTTAATAAGAACCAAGAAATCTTTTAAGAAATTTTTAGCCCATTAGTAGCCTTCTCTACTCGTCACATAAATCTCTTTGGTTTAAAGCAATTCAACCCACTTTATACTTCTACATTTTTTATTCTTCACCATGAAATGAATAAAGCTCTGCTGCACTTTTCATTTCTCCTCAAATGTTGCCCCCCCCTTTTCTCTTCATCTAAGAACTACTCTATAATTGAACTTATCTCCATTTGGACTCCTGCCTCTTCATTTCCCAAAATATTCAGCTATACTATTTTCTCTCTCTCTCTCTCTCTCTGGCAGGCTCTCTCTTTTTGCCAGGATTAAAGCCTGGTGTCACATTATGTTATGGTGAAGAAAAAATCCTCAGTGTGAAATTAGAGCTATATTTTGTTCTGTTACTTCATTTTGGTGACCAGAAAAGAGAAGAGGAGAGAGAAAGAGAGAGAGAGAGAGAGAGAGAGAGAGAGAGAGAGAGAGAGAGAAGTGAACATGTAGTTCTCAGGAAGAAATCTGCATGTGTTCACCTGCTTTTTGCATGAAGAATACTAGGAAAACAATATAGTTTCCTTTAAATGTGACTGGGGTCTATTTCTCAGGAATTTAGGGTGATCTTGTTATCAGTTCGAAGAATCACAGGGATAGTGGAAAGTTCTAGGGTAAGATCATAGTATGAAGTCTCAACTCCTGTTGCCTGGCCTTCTGCATGTCCATTTTGTCTCTTTGGTGTGGAGCCACCAGGGCATGTCTCTGACCCTGAGTCATAGCAATCCAGAAATCTCTGTTGTGATAGAGATCACAAACTGAGCTGGCTGAATGGGTCTATCTGTCTAGTTTCTCCGTTACCCCTCTCTCGCCACTGATATTTTCTCTATCATACTGCATCAAGAAAATGCAAGTTCTGCTTCCTTTTCTAGGCTAGATCAAGTTAGTATACACACCTTGTGTTCTGGGAGATGAGCCCAACTGTTACCCATTTTATACTCAGTTTATATGGGCCTGGTCTGTAAAAAAAGTTTTTTAAAAATTATAAACAATATACAAGGGAGGGTTAGTAATTCTAACTGGAAAATATCTCAAGATGCATGTGTTTATCTGTGGTCAAACACCTAGTTAGGAACTCAGGGCAGGAAAGTGAAGTGGGCCTTCGCTCCTGTGTCTCCTCCCTCAGTCACTCTAAATCTCTCTGAGACACACCTATAAGGTTGAGAAAGAAAGTATAAACACTTTGACGTCTCTGAATAAAGACCCTGAACAATGAACTGAAAATGTATAGTATAGTATTTAGTGTCTAGTAATTACAGGACAGTTGAGCAATTGAACATATCAAGCAGGACGCAGTAGCCCCTACTCCAAAAGACTCAGGAGACTGAAGCAGAAGGAGCCTTGAGTTTGAGGCCCAAGGCAGCTTGTGCAACTTAAAATGACCCTATCTCAAAATACAATATAAAATTTAAAAAGAGGATAGGATGTGGTTCAGGACTGAAGCACTCACCTAACATGCAAGAAGCTTTCCCCTGGATCTAACGCTCATTACTGAAGAAAAAAAAATCAGTGTGATCAGATTAAATTGCTAATTTGGTAGGATAAAATTGGCCAAATGATGACAGTTTCATACAAGTTCTTGTACTATTCAGCTGGAATAATATTAATATAATATCTTTTGAATGATGGTTCATTTATTTTCACAGAATTTTGTTCCAAGATACTGACTCCTATTCTCACGTTTTTGAAGCTAGTGTTCCTTTTTTGTGTGTATTTTTATGATGAAACCCTAGACAAATTAGTTTGTAAAGTAATGAACAGATATAAACATATACATATATAGCACAGTAGAATCTTAAAAATAAATTTAATTTCTGGATTAGTAAGAAGTTACCCCATTCAAAAAAGTACATAAACATTTGGAGAAAAATTAAGGATGGAACAATAGAAGGCTGAGATAATCAATTAGATATATACCTTGCACTAACTACATATTGGAATATGTAACATCACAAAGTAGGTTAAGGTATAATAGGTACATTTTAAATAACAAAAACTTTTAGCTTACAAAGAAGGATAATGTTGTTGCTGTTGTCCTTAGGTGCTGGTGAGTCCAGTTCGACCCACAGCAACCCTATGTACAACAGAATGAAACACTCCCAGATTCTTTGCCAGGCATAGGATCTTATTTATGTTTAGGCCCATTGTTGCAGACACTGTGTCTATCCATCTAGCGGAAGGTTTTCCTTTTTTTCGTAGACCTGCCACTCTCCCAAACATGATATTCTTCTCCAGAGAATGGTCCCTCCTGACTACATATCCAAAATACTAAGATGCAGTATAGACATCCTCATTTCCAAGGAGAAATCTGGTTGCATTTCTTTTGAACAGATCTGTTGGTTCTTTTAGCTGTCCATAGTATATTCAATATTTGTCTCCAGTACCATAATTCAAAAGCAACAATTCTTTTCCTGTCTTCCTTGTTCAATGCCCAGCTTTCACAACCACATGATGCAACTGAAAATACCATGGCATGAGTCATTCACATCTTCTTCAAGTTCGATGGGACATCTTTACTTTTCAATGTTTTAAAGAGAAATTTTGTCACAGCTTTTCCCAAATCAATGCATCTTTTGATTTCTTGACTGCTGCTCCCACAGGTGTTGATTTTGGAACCTAGTAAAGCAAAATCTTGGACAACCTCAATCTTTTCTCCATTTATTGTGAAATTGCCTACTGACCCAGTTGTGATGATTTTTGTTTTGTTGGTGTTGATTCACAATCTATACTGAAGGCTGTGTTCTTTGATCTTCATCAGCAAACATTTCACATTTTCTTCACTTTCAACAAAGAATTGTGTCATCTGCGTAACACAGGTTATTAATGCATCTTCTTCCAATCCTGATGCCTCATTCTTTTTCATGATGTCCAGCTTCTCAGATTATTTGCTGAGCATAGAAATTGAAGACATATGGTGAAAGGATAGAGCTCTAACACACACCTTTCACCTCTTTAAACCAAGCAGTCCTTCCTTTTTCTACTATAACTACTGTCTCCTGGTATACATACGGATTCCTCATGAGTACAATTAGGTGCTCCAGTAATCTCATTCTTCGCAGTGTGATGCATAATTTGTTATGATCCACACAGTCAAATGTCTTTGCATAGTTGATACAACATAGAGATCTTTCAGATATTCACTGCTTTGGGCTAATATTCATCTGACATCAGCAATGTTGTCCCTGGTTCCCCACTCTCTCCTGAATCTGGCTTGATTTTCTTGTAGTTCCTTCTCTATATATGGCTGCTGTCACTTTTGAGTGACCTTTAGTAAAATTTTGTTGCATATGATATTTATGATACTGTTCAATAGTTTCCACATTCAGTTGGATCTCTATTCCTAGGAATAGCACAAATATGGATCTCTTTCAATCAACTGGCCAGGTAGCTATTTTCCAAATCTCTTGGCATAATATTTATTAGTTCAAACTTCCAGTGCTGCATCTCTTTGGTGAAACATTTCTATTGGTATTCCATCATTCCTGGAACCTTGTGTTCTACCAATTTCTTCAAAGCAGCTTGTACTTCCTCCTTCAATACTATTGGTCCTTATTATATGCAATCTTTTGAAATGGTTGGTCATCCACCAATTTTATTTGTAAAATAACTCTGTGTATTCTTTCCATCTTCTTTTGTTGTTTCCTGCCTCTTCCCTTTAGAATCTTTCACTATTGGCACTCAAGGCTTTAATTTTTTCTTCAATCCCTTTAATTGAGAAAAACAGAGCTTGTTCTTCCCTTTTGGTTTTCTGTCTCCAGCTCTTGGCACATGTGATTAAAATATTTGATTTTGTCTTCTGCCTTTTGAGATGTAATTTGTTCTTTTCTATATTTTCTGTCTTTTAAATAACCTTTTGCTTTCCTCATAAATAATGTCTTTGATGTCATTCCACAACTCATCTGGTCTTCTATCATTCATGTCTAATGCATTAAACCTGTTTTTTCTTTTTCTTTTTCTTTTTTTTTTTTTTTTTTTTGGTACTGGGATTGAACCCAGGGCCTCGCGCCTGCATGCTCTGCAAGTGCTGGATCACTGAGCTGCACCCCCAGTCCATTTTTTTTACTTTTTGAGACAGGGTCTTGCTAAGTTACACAGATTGCCTCTGGTCTGGAACTTGCGATCCTCCTGCCTTTGCCTCCTGAGTCACTGGGATTATAGGCCTTCACCACAGTGCCTGGCATTAAACCTTTTCTTGAGGTGGTATCAGAACTCAAGAGGGATATACTGAAGGTCATACCTTGACTCTCATACATTTGTTTCAATTTTCTTCAATTTCAATTTGAACTTGCATATGAGCAGTTGAGGGTTTGATCCACAATCAGTACCTGGTCTTTTTCTGACATTTGATATTGAGCTTTTCCATCCTCTCTTTCCACAAATGTAGTCAACTTCATTTCTGTATGTTCCATCTGGTGAGGTCCGTGTGTATACTCCCCATTTATGCTGGTGAAAAAATGTATTTTCTGTGAAAAGGTGATTGATCTGACAAAATTCTGTCATGTTATCTCCAGCATTGTTTCTTTCACCAAGACCATATTTTCCAACTACTGAGCCTTCTTCTTTGTTTCCAACCTTTGCATTCCAGTCACCAGTAACTAACAGTACATCCTGATTGCATGTTTGATCTATTTCAGATTACAGAAGCTGGTAGAAATCTTGCCTTTCTTCATTTGTGTCCTTAGTGGTGGGTGCATAAACTTGAATAATAGTCACCCTATCTGGCCTTTCTTGTACATATGAATATTATTCTATCATTGACAATATTGTATTTCAGAACAGATCTTGAGATGACTTTTTTGATGATGAATGCAACCCCATTTCTCTTTAGTTTGTCATTCCCAGTATAGTAGACCATATGATTATCTGGCTCAAAATGGTCCATGCATGCATATGCATTTTACCTCACTGATGCCTAGAATGTCAAGGTTTATGCACTCTATTTTTTTAATGATTTCTAATTTTCCTAGATTCACACTGTGTACATTCCAGATTCCAATTATTAATGGACATTTACTGTTGTTTAAGGATAATGTTAGGGATGTAATATCAAGACACATTTTATTAAAGTTAAATTTAAACTAAATATGTAAAAACTCTAATCTACATACCAGACATATATTACTAGAAACTGAACAGAAAGCAGAATTCTTTTGTTCATTTCTTTAATATTGAAATATGTAGATATACATAAGCGGAAATACATATATTCCATATATATATATATATATGTATATATATATATATATATATGTATATATTACACACATGCAAAATTATTGCAAATTGTAGCTAATCCTGTACTCTTCTGTTCCCCTACCCTACCAGTTCCTGCTATTTCTTTTACTGTATTGTACTATGTCCAGAAAATCAAGAAATCAAGAGATAAAAGGCCATCATGTCCCAAAAAGTCATAACAAAAAGCTCTTAAATGACAACTTAATCAAATATTAAAAAATGTTAGGAACACATGAGAAAAATGCTTATATAGCCATACAGAATGCAGGATTTTAAAGGAGATTAAAATTGAATACCAATTTAACTGACTGTATTGGACAAGGGCAGCATGGGTTGGTTGGAGTCCTTTTTGGTAAAACAAAGCAAGAAATACTTGCAAATAATGGTAGAATCCATTCACTCTTAGGTGTATTATTGTTATTTATATTGACATTATTTTGTTATTAGTTTTTATTTAAAAATATTACACTAGGGTTACTCCTATCATTTTTGCATTACTGGGAAGTTGAACCCAAGACCTTACATAAACTAGGCAAGTGCTCTTCCACTAAGCTTTTAGCTTCACTCCCAGGCTCCCCTTTTTAAATTTTTATTTTTTAATTTTGAGAAAGGGTCTTGCTAAATTGCTCAGCCTTCTCCTGGCTTCAAACTCATGATCTGCCTGCCACAGTCTCCCAAATATTGTTGTTAGGTGCTGTCAAGTTGGTGTCAGACTCATAGTGACCCAATGTGGAGCAGGTGAAACAATTTTTTCAGTGCTTTTGTGCTGTTCATAGAGTTTTCAATGGTGGATTGTATTTTGAGAGTGGTTTGCTGGGTCCTTCTCTCAAGCCTACAGCATCTGGTATTCATAGGCAGTCTCCCATCCAAGTACTAACCAGGTCCAACTCTGCTTAGCTTCTGAGATCTGACAGGCTTGGAAGCCATAGTGGTATGGCTACAGGCCAAAGTCTCCCAAATAGCTGGGCTTATAGGCATGCACCATAGCATCACACTTAAAAATAAATTATTAGGTAACAGAGAAAAAAATACCTTTATTACAAAAGATTAGAGAAAAAACATCAAAATAATAAAACATAATTAGAAGTATTAGTTTGAATCTTATTAAAAATGAAAAAAATAATACGTTGTCTGTGTACATCTGCCTACTGAAATGTTCACTGACTTATGGCTCTTCAAGTGAGACAAATATAATGCAACCAGCATATCATACTATAGTGTCAAATGCCATCTTTCTATTAAAAGGACCAGAGTTCTAAGTGTGAAGGGACATTTCCCTCTGAATAAGGTTTCCTGGAATGTACAGACAATAGATTGAGTAGGAGAAAACATATATAGATTTGTTAACTATCACAGTGTCAAGGATACTCACAGAAGTGTGATTTTCCACTAGCTAAAAATAATTCAGAATCTTACCTATCCCTTTTTCCTATAGAAAAAAGGAGAATGGAGAATATTGGGGGAATAGTAAATGACTTAGGGGAACTCCGTGGGCTTTAACAAACATGCAGTGGCCTAGAACAAAGTGTTTTGGGCCCACAGAAAAGATAATGGATTGTAAATGATTCCCTGATGGGCTTAATTTTGTAGCAGGAAACAAGGCCCATCAGAGAGAAAGAATCCTCTGAACATCAGCATCAATTAGAATAAGGGGCTTTATTGCCAGCAGAGTAAAGCTAGGATCTCTCAGGTCCCAAAATGGCCATGCTCCCTGAGTGATTCTCTTCTGTCCGTTAAATAGAGCTTATAGACTAGTAGACAAAGATGTTTATGTGTTTCTTTGGTTACTTTAAAGAGTCCACAGGTATTACTGAACAATCCAAGTAGTAACCAGGAAGCCCTTCTACAAAACTTTAAAGAAACAACTTCTAGAAATCAGGGGCTGTTTCAACACGGAGATATTTATTGTGGGCCCTCTGTGTTCAGAGAAAGGGGTTCAGGCATTCCCTAGATAAGCAATTGTAGTCTTGTTCTTTGATCAGGAGAGAGAGGAATGTAAGGAGTCAAGGCCTTGTATGGTTTAATTAGGTTTCCTCTCCTCACTTTTGTATGACTAAATTATATCCAGATGTGCTGACATACTTCAATATTTCTTCCTACAGTATAGATATGTTTAAATAAAACATCCAGGCATGTCAAAGTATTTGTCTTTGAGGTACCCTTGGAGAAATATTGACTTGCATATCTGCAGGGAAAATAAAATATGAGCTTATGACTCTTGGTTAATGCCAGGAAAAAGAAAGTTTTAAAATAACAACCTGGAATTAACTAGATTCCCACTGGCCAAAAACATAACTTTTGATACAAGGAAACAAATAATGCCCTAGATGACTAAAGAATACACATTCTATGACAATTATAAGTCACTAACAGAATACTAATGGAAAAAAAATTTAAAAAA
Source organism: Pedetes capensis (assembly GCA_007922755.1). NCBI lineage: Eukaryota > Metazoa > Chordata > Mammalia > Rodentia > Pedetidae > Pedetes > Pedetes capensis. The sequence goes on along the minus strand of VMDO01007571.1, from coordinate 62,040 downwards.
TTCTCTTAACATATCACAGTAACAGGATGTTTAATTCTCAATCTTGTTTCTTATTAATATTAGCAATTTACCCATTTTCTCTGACTGAGTTCAGGATGCACTACTCTAAAACATGACACCTTTCCATTTAAGACAATAACAGCAGAAGTGTCACCCTTAGCTTTCTCTGACTCTTTACCCTTGAAGCAGATCATTTAAACTAGGAAAGCCCCTGTGACCTTCTCCTGCCATTTTTTCTGAATAAATTTATAGGAATATGATTCACAAGGAAAGCTTACTTTTATCTGTGAAGACACAGGCACAAAGAGAAGAATATGAACAAACAAATCTTGCTGAGGTCTTCCGCTATTTATCACCGCCATGCCCCACTTGTCCAATCATTCTTCTCCAAGACTATGCAGTCTTTACCAAACCTGTATGTAAAAATATACACGTTGGCTGACTTCTTTCTTTGGGGTCTTCAATCATTTATGAAGTCTCCTGGGTCATGTAAAATTATATTCAATAAATGTGTGTGTAATATCGTTTTCTCTTGTCAACATTTTGTTAAACAGGCTTAAGTCATGAACTTGATGATAGGTGAACAAAATTAATTTTTCATTTCATAATTTGTTTCCACTAAAAAGAATCTCACTTGAATTGTATGTTCTGATTCAAGGATGTTGATAGAATGATGCCTCCATTAGCCATGAATGTGTTAACATAACATGAACACAAGTCAAATTCATATGAATATATAAAATGCAATCTATAGCTTCCTTATTCTCTTAAAAGGCTAAAATCATAAATATGATCCAGATATAAAAGTGAGTATGTAAAAGACTTAATTTTACTTATTAATCAATGAGGAAACCATGTAAATATTATAACTTCAGGAATGCTAGGCAAAAAGAAAGGGAATCAATGAGGAAACCATGTAAATATTATAACTTGGGGAATGCTAGGCAAAAAGAAAGGGAATAAAGGGGTCTTCTGCAGCCATCTACATTTTAGCTACTTTTAGAGATATGAATATTAGTGTGAGCTTCCTCTAAGACAAATGCCTTTATCTGGTGGTCAATACTTCCTTGATAGATAATATCCTTTGCAAATTCCCAAACTGCTGGTAGATAATACCCTTATTACAATTGGCCTGGTATGGAGACTATAACATGTTTTACCAATGGCCTGTTCTGTGGTCAGTAACTCCTTTACATTTGAACATGACAGATGTCTCCTGGGCTGAAATAGGGAATGGAGGCTGCCTCCGGTGGTAAAACAGGAAAACATGTTTCACAGCCTAGGAAGACCAGCCTAAGCAGAGGAGTGAGAGAAATCTGACACACTTGAAGAGAAGATCCAAAAGAGGAGAGAAATATGTGCCCCTCCATGAGAGAGGGAATTAAAAGCCCCCAAAGTCCCACCCTTCAATGCGGTGTCCAGAGGTACTCAGTGTCAGCAGTCTTCTGCAGAAGTCAGCAACATACAGAGATGTTTGCAGTGTCCAGATGCCCACCGATGGCCATAAATGCAGGGTTCTCTGCAGTTGTATGTAGTGTCCAGAGGCCTGCAGAAATTCACAGTTGTTTGTAGTTACAGTTGTTCACAGATGACTGGAGATGCCTGCAGCCTCATTGCTGGACCTGCACGCCTCCTGACCTCTAACTCAGAATTATAAATGCAGGTGTTCACAGACCTTCACTGCTGGACCTGCCCTCCTTCTGATTTCTACCTCGGAAAAATGAAACTTTCTCTCTCCCTTTTTCTTTTCATCTCCCTTCTCCCTATGCCAGCCAAGACCCCCAGCCTGCTTGCCCCAGCATTCAGGTCCCTCTCCTCTTCCTCAACTCTAAATAAACTATCGTATATGTTTCTTTTGGTCCTGTTTTTAAATGCTTTTATACATGTGAACAAGGACCAAGTTTATACTTCCTGTTCTCCAATAATACCCAGATCCATCCCCACCAACATAACCAATAGATTCTAAGACAATTCAAAGAACAGGTAAGTATATAAATCAAGAATATTAAAAGGAATATATGGATAAGCACAAACCTATATTTTCACAGTGTGAGAGAATGAAAATTAACTTTTACCAGATGGAATTGCCATGTCTGTAGACAAGACTTCTCTTATTGTTCTCAGTTATCTACAACTTGCAGTTTGAAAAGTGACTCAAAGTTAATGAAAGAATAGATTAAAATAATTTGGATAATTGCTTCTAGAAAGTGCAAGATTTTATATCAAAGTATTATTTTGCTTATCTAAATTTTAAAATTTACTATTTTAACATATCAGAAGCAGATGGAGTATACATTCAAAAATCTGAATACCTCATCAATTTCAGAATCTTTAGTGTTAAATGACCAATGCATTTACATATCCTAAGTCTAATTTAAAATTTAATTAAGTAATTTACCTGTATGTAAACATGGAGATTCTTAAAGTACACATGTTAAGATGTTTGTAGGTAATAGACCTTTCAGATGATTCACATGTGTACTTTAAGAATCTCCGTGTGGTTCCAACAGACAACCTCCTTGTAAACTATATAACAATACATACCTTGTAAAGTGTCTGCACTATAGTCCGGTGGCATCAGATCACTTCAGATCTTGGCTGCTAAGCAGGGTCAGGCCTGGTTAGTACTTGGATGAGAGACAACCTGGGAACACCAGGTGCTGTAGCCTCGGGAGAAGGACCTGCAACCCACTCCCAAACTGCCATTGAAAACCCTATGAATAACAGAGAAGCACTGACAATAGTGTTTTGCCTGTTGTACATAGTGTCGCCATGAGTTGGATACTGACTCAAAGGCACCTAACAACAACAATTGCTTAAGCTTAAGAAGCACAGAGCATGTTTTCCCATGTTGGTTTTCTGTCTCCAGCTCTTTGTAGATGTCATTATAATATTTGTTTTTATCTTCTTGAGCTGCCTTTTGAAATCTTCTGTTTAGTTCCTTAACTTCATCATGTCTTCCTTTTACTTTAGCAGTTTGACATTCAAGAACAAATTCTAGAGTCTCTTTTGACATGTAATTTGGTCTTTTCTTTTATTCCTGTCTTTTAAATAACCTTTTGTTTTCTTCATGAATATCTTTGATGTCATGCCACAACTCCTCTAGTCTCCTATCATTTGTGTTTAATCCATTAAACCTATTCTTAGGTTGGTATCTGACCTCAGGTGGGATATATTCAAGGTCATCCCTTGGCTCTCATACACTTGTTCTAATTTTCTTTAGTTTCAGTTTGAACTTGCATATGAGCAGTTGAAGATCTGATCCACAATCAGCACCTGGTTCTGTTCTGACATTTGATGTGAAGCTATTCCATTGTCTTTTTCCTTTCCACAAATGTAGTCAATTTGATTTCTGTGTGTTCCATCTGGTGAAGTCCACATGCGTAGTCATTATTCATGTTGGTGGAAAACTGCATTTGCAATGAAAAGATCATTGGTCTGAAAAAATTCTATCATGTGATCTCCAGCATCATTTTTCTCACCAAATCCATATTTTCCAGCTACTGAGCCTTTTTCTTTGTTTCCAACCTTTGCATTGCAGTCACCATTAATTATCAGTATGTCCTGATTGCATGCTGAATCTATTTCAGATCTCAGAAACTGGTAGAAATTTTCCTTTTCTTCATTTGTGGCCTTAGTGATGGGTGCATAAATCTGAATAATAGTCATATTCACTGATCTTACTTGTAGGTGCATGGATATTATTCTGTCACTAACAGCATTGTATTTCAGGACAGATCTTGACATGCCTTTTTAAATGATGAATGCAACTCCATTTCTCTTCAGTTTGTCATTCCCAGCATAGTAGATCCCAAAACAAGTAGCCATTGTTTTGGGCTCAAAATGGCCCATCCGGACCCATTTTAACTCACTTATGCCTAGAATGTCAATGTTTATGTGCTCCATTTCTCTTTTAATGGTTTCTAATTTTCCTAGATTCATACTAAGTACATCCCATTTTCCAATTATTAATGGATGTTTATAGTTGTTTCTCCTTGTTTTGAGTCATGTCACATAAGCAAATAGAGATCCTTGGGGCTTTACTCCATTTCCATCATCAAGGTAGACTCTACTTTGAGGAGGTGGTTCTTTTCCAGTAGTCTTTTGAGTGCCTTGCAACCTGGGGGGCTCATTTTCTGGCACTATATCTGACAATGTTTCTTTGCTACTGATAGGAATTTCAATGGCTACTTGTTTTGGGAGTAGTTCACCAGGTCTTACTCCCTAGTCTGCCTTAGTCTGGAAGCTCAGCTAAAACTTTTCCACCTTTGGTGACCCTGCTGGTATCTGAGATACTGGTGGCATAGCTTTCAGCCTCATTGCAACATGACAACCCCCACTATGCAGCAAACTGACAGACAGGTGGGTGGCATTAGTATCTAGATAAGTTAAAATGATCAAACTTGTAGGAAAACTGATAAATACCCAATGATTCCTATGAAGCCATTTAAAAGTATAATTGTGACTAATATGTAGCTTGTGGTAGAATATTAAATGAAGCAAATAGAATGCTGAATTGCATCTACATTATGACCACAGAAATGTAAAAATTATGTTTGCAAGTAAACACACACTGAAGGCATTGTGGAAATTGGAAAGTTGACTTGTCATGATAACAAATGGTGAGGCCTTTTCTCCCCTTACTCCTTTGACCCATATTCTTATTATACAGCACTGTTTACAGAATTGCACATTTTAATACTGCCCAGCCACACTTGACCCTGAAATAAATTAGCATAATCCAAAAACAGAGGGTGATGAGGGTTAGGAGGGAAATGTTTAATTTGCTTAGGGTCTTGTGGGAGTGCTACTGTAAGGTCATACACAAAGTAAATGTGTCACCACATAGGTGGGTTTGCAGGCTTCAAAGTGCACAGGACCTCACCACCCTACCCACAAAAGATCAAGAGAGTCAGGCTTCTTCACTGAGCACAGATCGCACTGCCCTGAGGTCCCTACTAGGTACAGTTGGGGAGCCCTCTGCAGCTCTGTCAGTGGATCAATGGATTCAGAGTCTCAATCTCCTAATGCAGTGTGAGGAAGGCAAGTGGCTCAGAGCATGACTGCAGAGTTGGACATGGCCTACAGCCTGAGTAGCAGAGCTGCATCTCTGCGGATCCACAATGATATCCTCCATGATATCCTCAGGACTGATCACTGCTGGGGCCTCAGGACAAGATTGGAGGCTGCTGGTCCAGGGATCGGAGTGTCAGGAGCTATATATTTGTAATAGCAAGACATTAAGAATAGCTGAGTTACAGGAGTGTGCTTTCTTCTTACTTTAAGTAGGACATGGCAGAAAAAGACACAGCCTTAATTTAAAATTCAAATATGTGCTATTTATTTCCACTATGGAAGCATTAAACACTATGAAGTATGTTTTATCTCTATAGGATTATTTTTTTAGTCATCTTTCTGTTTCAGATTCCCAAGTAGGTAAAATACAAACACACATAACCATGCCTATTTGTAAACTCTTACAATACTTCCTTCTAAATACATATGAGGTATTAATAAAATTGCTTATGAAACAACAAATATTACCCTAGACTGATGGCATGATTTAAAAAAATGACATCCTTCTTTTGAAATAAACTTCAAAACTATGGAACATTAGTTTCTATATTTTCATTAAAACAAAGCTTTGATTTTAAGAATATAATTGATTTCAAGAGAATTTATTGTAGCAGTGATACAAATTCCCCTAAAAATAAATACAAAATGTTAAATTTACTGAGAAGAATTGAAAGATAGTACAGAGATTTTCCAGATACTACACACTCAGTTTCATGTTTTATAAAAATCTTATATTGGTATGACCCTCACTTCTCTGTCATTTTGCCACACTGTAGGGGTCTGTGTGTTGCTGTGATGCTGAAAGCTATGCCACTGGCATTACAAATACCAGCAGGGCCACCTAGGGTAGACAAGTTTCAGCTGAGCTTCAAAACTAAGACAGACTAGGGAGAAGAACATGATAGTTCAATCCCCAATTAGCTATTGAAAACCCCATGAATATCAGAGAAATGCTGTTAGATATAGTGGCAAAAAATGAGCTTGACAGGTTGGAAGGCATCAAAAGACAGGAGAAGAACTGTCTCCTCAAAATAAAGTCAAATATCATGACAAAAATGGAGTAAATCTCTTGAGACCTCCATTTGCTTATGTGACATGAAGCAAAATGAGAAGACAAAACTGTAAACATCCACTAATAATTGGGATGTTGAATGAATGTATTATGGATCTGGGAAAATTAGAAATCATTAAAAGGGAATTAGAGCACATAAACGTCAGTATTCTGGACACCATGAGCTGAAATGGACTCCTAGGGGCCATTTTGAATCAGATAATCATATGGATTACCATGCTAGGGATGACAACTTAAGGAGAAATGGAATTGCATTTGTCATCCAAAAATAAATGTCTACATCTGTCCTAAAGTATAATGCTAACAGTTATGGAATAACATCCCTACACGTACAAGGAAGGCCAGTTAATATGACTAGTATTCAAATTTATGTACCTACCACTAAGGGCACAAGTCAAGATAGGAATGATTTTTACAAGTTTCTGCAGTCTGAAATTCACTGAACATGCAATAAGGATGCATTGATAATTACTGGTGACTGGAGTGCAAAAGATAGAAACAATGAAGAAAGCTCACTAGTTGAAAAATATGGTATTGGTGACAGAAATGATGCTGGAGATCACAGAATAGAATTTTTTCAGAATAATTAAGTTTTCACTACAAACACAAGTTTTCAAAAAACTAAATGACAACTATGCATATGGAATTCACCAGGTGAAATATACAGGAAAAAATTGACTACATTTGTCAAAAAGGACAATAGGAAATTTGAATATCAAAAGTCAGAACATGACTAGGTGCTGATTGTGGTTAAGACCATTAACTGCTCATAGGCAGGTTCAAATTGAAACTGAAGACAATTAGAACAAGTGTATGAAAGCCAAGGTATGACCTTTAATATATCCCACCTGAGTTCAGAGACCACAACAGGGACAGGTTTGATGTTTTAGGCACTAATGATCAAAGACCAGGGGAGTCGTGGCATGATATCAAATTCATTATTCACGAGGAAAGCAAAGGGTTATAAAAAGACAGGGAAAAAAAACAAATTACATGTCAAAAGAGACTCTGAAATTTGCCCTTGAATGTCCAGCAACTAAATAAATGAAGACTTGACAAAGTTAAAGAACTAAACAGAAGATTTCAAAAGCCAGTTTGAAAAGCCACAATAAATTATTGTAATGACATATTCAAAGACCTGGAGATAGAAAACCCAAAAGACCTGGAGATAGAAAACCCAAAGAGAAGAACATGTTCTGTTTTATTCAAGCTTAAGTAATCAAAGAAAAAATTCAAACCTTGAGTGGTAATAGCGTAGGATTCTAAAGGGAAAATATTCTACTGTGCAGCAAATATCAAAAGATGATGGAAAGAATACACAGTCATTATACCAAAAAGATGGGGGTCAGTGAACAACCATTTTAAGAGGTTGTATATGAGCAGGAACCAATAGTACTGAAAGAAGAAGGGGAAACTGTCTTGAAAGAATTGGCAAAACACAAGACTCCAGGAATTGATAGAATTGCAAATGAAATGTTTCAACAAACAGAAGCATCACTGGAGATGCTCACTGATTTATACCAAGAGATTTGGAAAATAGCTACCTGGCAAACTGACTGGAAGAAATACATTTTTGTGCATATTTCTGATAAAAAGAATTCAATCAAATGTGGAAATTATTGAACTGATATCATTAATATCTCACACAAGTAAAATTTTGCTAAAGATCATTCCACAGTGACTGAAGCAAAATATAGACAGGGAACTACCAGAAAAATAAACCGTGATTCAGAAGAGGGCTTGGAATCAGAGATGTTATTACTGATGTCGCATGGATATTAGCCAAAAGCACCAAATACCAGAAAGTTGTCTAGCTATGTTTTATTGACTATGCAAAGGCATTTGTGTGGCTCACAATATATTATATACAATATTGTAAAGAACTGGAATATCAGAGCACTTCATTGTATTCATGAGGAATCTATACGTGGACCAGGAGGCACATCTTTGAATAGAACAAGGTAATACTTTTTGGTATAAAGTCAAGAAAGTTGTCCATCAGGGCTGTGTTCTTTAACTGTACCTCTTCAATCTCTATAGTGAGCAAAAAATTTGAGAAGCTAGACTTTAGGAAGAAGAATGTGTTTTCAGGATTGGAGGAAGACTCAATAAGAACTTGCATTATTCAGATGACCCAACATAGTTTGTTGAATGTGAGGCAATTTTGAAATATTTACTGTCGAAGATCAAAGAACACAGCCTTCAGTAAGGATTGTACCTGAATATCAGGAAAAGAAAAATCATTACATCTGTATCAGTAAGAAAAGTCAAGATAAATGGAGAAAAAGATTGAAGCTCTCCAAGATTTTCTTTACTTGTTTCAACATCTATGGAAGCAGCAGTCAAGAAATCAAAACATGCATTGTATTGGAAAAAGATCTCGCAAAAACCTATTTAAAGTGTTGAAAATAAAGATGTCACATGTAAGAGGAAGATGTGGCTGAATAATGCCATGGTATTTTCAGTTGTATCATATGCTTGTGAAAGCTGGACAGAGAATAAAGGACACAGAAGAATCGATGCTTTGAATTATTGTACTGGAGACTAATATTGAATATACCATGAGCTTCCAAAAGAACCAACAATCCATCCTAGTATAAGTGCAACCAGAGTGCTCCTTGGAAGCAAATATCAATAGACTGCATCATACATAGTTTGGGCATGTTTTCAGGAGGGACCAATCCCTGGAGAAGGACATCATATTTTGGAGAATGGCAGGTTGAAAAAAGTAGACCCTCATGCAGGTGGACTGCATACTGCCTGCAACACTGAGATTAAACATAAAAAGTCTGTTGTGCATAGTCAGTAAAACATAGATAGACATCTTTCTGGTGTTCTGTGCTTTTGGCCAATACTAACCTGATGTGGACAGTGATGTCCCTGCTTCCATGCCCTCTTCTGAATCCAGCTTGACTTTCCAGTAGTTCCCTGTCAATATACTGATTCAGTCACTTTTGAGTGATCTTTAGCAGGACTTCACTCCTGTGAGATAATGATATTGTTTGATAATTTCTGCATTCACATGGATCTCCTTTCTTGGGAATAAGTGTAAATATGGATTTCTTCCAGTCAGTTGGCCAGGTAACTGTTTTCCAAATCTCTTGACATTAACAAGTGAATACTTCCCATGGTGCATCTCTGTATTAAAATACCTCAACTAGTATTCCATCAATTCTTGGAGCCCTGTGTTTTGGTGATGCCTTCAAGGCACCTTCTTCTTTCAGGAACTATTGGCTCCTCCTCATATGTACCCTCTTGAAATGGATGGTGACCTGCCAATATTTTTGGTGTAATGACTGTATATATTGCTTCCATCTTCTTTTGATCTTTCCTGTGTCATTTAATATTTTCCCTGTAGAATCTTTCACTACTGACACTTGAAGCCTGATTTTTTTCTTCAATTCTGTAAGCTTAAGATAGACAGATAAATCAATGTTATTTTATTGTTTATATTGAAAATATAAGATATATATATATATATATATATATATTTATGCTGTTATTATAGTGAAACAAATTTACATAGCTGCCATCTCCCATTTTTACACAAATAGCAGTTACAATCTACCCATTTTGTTAAAAAGCTTATAATCAATATTATTAGGTGCCATTGAGTTGGTGTCCAACTCATAGCAACTCTATATATGAGAGATGAAACACTATTGTGCCACTTCTCTGCTATTTACAGGGTTTTCAATGGCTGATTGTTTTTTGGGAGTGGGTTGCTGGGTCCTTCTCCAAAGCCTACAGCACCTGGTGTTCCCACATGATCTCCCACCCAAGTACCAACCAGGTCCAACGCTGTTTAGCTTCTGAGATCTGATTGCATGAGACGTCACAGTGGTACAGCTGCAGGTCTTTATAATAAATTGCATTTGCAAACCCAAATTTTACTAAGTATTAAATGTTTAACATTACTTAGATCCTTTCACTAGCTTCTTGTAAATCACTTAACCCTAATTTTAGCATGGGTATAGCACTGGAACCTTCATAGAATCTGGCCCAAACACATTCAACAAGCATGGGCTAGTAACTCATTCATATGTTCATTCACAGTCATTATCCTCTTTGTCTTTATTGTTTTCACATTCAATTTTTCTTTTCTTTGGCATTCTAAACACACTTTCACTAAGAATTAAGCAATTTATACATATTTTTCTGGCAATATTATCTATGGAAATATTGAAATCCAACAAAAAACCTTTGGTGGCTTGAGAGATATCTAGTTAAAAATTAGAAAAGCTTTGTTACAAGAAACACATATTTGTTTTTTCATACAACAAAATCAGTCTCTTTTCTCTGAAAAGTAAAAGCCATTTGTAAAGTCTTTTACTTTATTCTAAGAATATGGGAGAAAGATGTGGCGATCCACTCGAGAGGCAATCCAGAAACAATTAGCCACTGAAAACCCTATGAAGAGTCGCCATGAGTTGGATATGACTTGACGGCACCTACCAACCAACCAACCAACCAAGAATACTATCTTAGATCTTCAACACATATTAAAATTTCTGGATTTCACATCTGTACATACATGAAAGATTACCTGATGTTGTCTTTGATGTGCCAAAGAAAATATTTGAAATTAAAACAAAAGATGTTAGTAGTGCCCTTTTTAAATTGTATAAACTAGTTTTAGACTGTTTTCACTAATAAGAGGGGAAAAGTGATCTCGTTTCTCTGCTCAAAGAATTTTTCTTGATATAAGGTAGAATTTCCTTCAAACATTAACTAGGTAAAGCTTATGTAGGAGATTATAAGAACACATGAATATCTTAACTTAATTTGCAAACAAGAATTTGAAACCAAGTAACAGAGAAGAAGGCCATAAAAATTTTAAAGTTTCAAAAATTCAAGTAATTGTAAACAAAACTTCCATGTAACTAAATATAAAGTTTCTATTTCAAAGTAGTTTTAATATTTCATTACTTTTCTCATGTAAAATGTCATGAAAACAGCTTACTGGAATTAACCACATTAATTTTTTTCAGTGGAAAGACTGATATAAGATTTCAATATTAATAAACTATTGAGTGTCAATGTCACCACACAAAATATGTATTTGAAGTCCTAACCCCAATTACTTCACATATCTGCCTTACTTGCTATTGAGGTCACTATCGATGTACTTTGCTAAGATGCGGTCCTCGTGGAGTAGAATAGGCCTGTAGACCAGCAAAACCCTTTTAACCACCAAACCTTTTAACAGGAGAACATTCAGTACAGTTATGCATAAAGAAGAAATGCCTTGTGAACCTGAAACCGGAGAGTCTGGTGATAATCTATAAAGCAAGGAACACTAAAGATGGCTAGCAAACCACCAAGAGTAAGGATGAAGGAATGGAAGACACCCTTACTTACAGCCTTCTAAAGGAAGTAACTGCCAACACATTGATTGTGAACTTGTACCTTCCAAAAGTGTGAGCCAATTTTTTATTGTCTAAACCACAAGAGCATATGGAGTTTTGTTATGCCAATCCTAAAGAATAAATACAGTATAGTATCCATCATCTCTTTGTTCTACAGAAATCAAGTCACTATGTACAGAGAAAGACCACTAAGTATTGATGAAATTGTTTCTACTACACATAATTTATAATGGACAGATCATCATATAACTTATTTGCAAGGTTAGTACTCTAATTACTTTAGCTTTCATATGTAGTGGTGGTTTTCTGAGCATTCTGATTGGTTACTGATGCAGCTGAACTGATCTTGAAAATATTATGACATATATATGTGTATATATATATGTATATATATATATACACACACATATATGTATATGTATGGGAAAAGGGCCTGGCAATCCACTCCCAAGGCAATCCCGAAACAGTCAGCCATTGAAAACCCTGTGAGGGTCGCTATGAGTCAGATACTGACTCGACGGCACCTAACAACAACAACAACATATGTATATGTGTATATACATATATACACATATACACACACATATATATGTGTGTATATATGTGTACACACATATATATGTGTGTATATATGTATATATATGTGTATATATACATATACATACATATATGTGTGTATATATGTATATATATGTGTATATATATATATATACATATATATATACACATATATATATGGCTGGGGTTTAGCTCAGTTGGTGGAGTGCTGCGCTGCAGTCTCTGAGGTCCACAGTTCATTTCCCAGCACGGCAAAAATGGGAGAAGGACCTGGCAACCCACTCCCAAGGCAATCCCGAAATAGTCAGCCACTGAAAACCCTATGATTGTAGCTATGAGTCAGATACCAACTCGAGGGCACCTAACAACAACAACAACAACAACAACTATATATATATATATATATATGTATATATATATATATATATATATATATACATATATATATATATATATATATATATACACATTCCATTCTTGAGGAAAGTTTAAATTGTATGTATGCTATTTTTAATCTGATATGTTTCTCTAATAGTACTGAAATTTATCAGTTCAATCTCGTTTTCATTATAATTGCTATACCTGATCTAGCACAAAGTGGTTTTGGAAGATGTCAAGTTGACCTGCTTGTCTTAAAATATCCTGTGTTATCAACATAAAAACTGGAAGAAAAGAGATCAGTGAATGAACAAACAGTCCTTTGCAATGGCTTATCATGGAACAAAGGGTAGACTTATTAGACTTTGGTAACTTATTGGGAAATTGTTAATAACATGTGTGTGTGTTATGTATATAGGTCTGTCTTTATGTATGTGAATACATAGATAAATTAACAGAGAGGCAAATATAGATGTTTTCAATAATCCTATAAATGTCTTGGGGCTGGGATTTAGCTCAGTTGGTAGAGCACTGTGCTGCAGTCTCTGAGGTCCCAAGTTCAATTACCAGCACCGCAAAAATGGGAGAAGGGTCTGGCAATCCACTCCCAAGGCAATCCCGAAACAGTGAGCCATTGAAAACCCTATGAGGGTCGCTATGAGTCGGATACTAACTGAACAGCACCTAACAACAACAACATAAATGTCTGACATATGTTGGTGTTACTAATTAAGATAAGGACTCCTGGCCCAGTATTTTCATCTTACTTGCTTCTGGATTTTGGTTTTTTAGCCAGTGCCTGTTAGCAGGTAAGCAGTCTCCAACTGAAGTATTTATTATGGCACACAATGGGTTTCCTAATCCCAGAAATAATACAAATTCCAGTATAGAAAACGCATATCATTGTTTTCATTATTTTGAGGGAATTTTTTTCAACAGCTATTATTTCATTTTGAGATAATTTCTCTGTGCTCATAGCATATGTATTATGGATATTTCAGTGAACATTTATAGTTTATCAGGAAGTGTCTTATTATTTAAATAAGAAAAATCTATCTGTAAATGACTTCCTATTGTCTAATTACTCCAGAAAGCAAAGTAGAAACAATTGCCTTACATCAACATATAACCTAACAAGAACACTCACTAACTTTTTCCTTCATAGAACTTATCTAACTATATATTAGGCTAAAGCTATCACTTAATATATTTTATTTTTTACAAAAACATTAGAGCTTTAACAAATGTTTCCAACACCAATAAACCTACCTCATACCATTACCTTCTTTCTAATTCCATCCCCCAAGAAAAGCAACTGGTACTCAACAGAAAAAAAAATGTGGGATTCTGGGATTAGGGCATGAAATGCCTATGATGCACCTAGAACATCTTACATGACCAGTAAATAAAGAAATGCATTACTACTCAGATTTACACAGTAATGGAGATGTGGTGTGCAGTAATAGGACTCAGCTGAAAGATTTTGTAGTGGAGAAACACAGAGTAACTTGAACCTCTCCATCAGTGGGATAGTTGAGGGATTATCAATCTATAGTGGTCTTCTTGGGGTGATTTCACGATATACTATACATTAGATGGCTTGAACAGGCAAAATTTATTTTTACAATGTCCTAGAAGTTAGAAGTCAAAGATCAAGGTCCAGCAAACTTGGTTCTTGGTCAAATCACTCTTTTTTGGCTTTTACATTCCTGCTGTCTTATTGTGCCCTCATATGGACTTTTCTTTGAGTGCATGCGGAGAGACATATATCTTTTGGTGTCTTCATATAAGGGCAACTGTCTTCTTGAACTAAAGGCCACTTTATAACCTCATTCTACTTTAGTTACCTTGATAAATTATTCCAAATATAATCACACCAAGTTTAGGACTACAACAGAAAATTTTAAGTCCACATTGATATAAACATTGTTTTATAAATGAATTAGTGGGAGAGAATAGACAAATTTCCCATTTATAAAAAGTACATCTAAGAATACAGATATAGATAGATAGATAGATAGATAGATAGATAGATAGATAGATAGCCAGCCTTAACATAAATTTCACACTTCAGTAATTATTCCAGACAATAGTAGTGTGGAACTTTGAGGTAGTGTGATAAAAATGACATTTTTCTATGTGGTCTTCCTGTATGTACTCTCATCATAACCACAAGTTTAAGTATTAGAAAAATATTGAGCAAGTCCCAGGTGAGGGATATTCTATAAAATCACTGTTCCATAGTTTTCAAAAATGTAAAAATAGCATAAACAAGCAAAATAGGAGAGTTGTCCATAATGTTGTCCATGATTTTGCTTTACTTGGTTTTGCAATTAACACCTGTGGAAGCAGCAGTCAAGAAATCAGAAGACACATTGCTTTGGGTAAAGCTGTGGCAAAAAATCTCTTTATTGAAAAGTAAAAATGCTACATTGAAGACAAAGGTGTGTCTGACTCATGCCATGGTATTTTTACTCTCATCATATGGTGGTGAATGTTGGACATTTAACAAGGGAGACAGGATAACAATTGATGCTTTTGAATTATGGTGCTGGAGATGATTATTGAATATACCATGGACTGCCAAAAGAACCAACAGATGTGTCCTAGAAAAAGTGCAACCAGTGTGCTACTTGGAAGCAAGGATGGCTAGACTGCATCTTACATATTTTGGACATGTAGTCAGGAAGGACCAATCGCTGGAGGAGTACATCATGTTTGGGGAGTGGCAGGTTAATGAAAAAAAGGAAAATCCTCCACTACATGGATAGACAGAGTATCTTCAACAATGGGCTTAACCATAAATAAGATCATGTGGCTGGCACAGAATGGGGGAGTGATTTGATCTGCTGTATATAGGGGTGTTATGTACGTATGTGTCAGACTGCACTTGATGGCACCTTACAACAACAACATTATAGCCAAAATTACCCTAAAAGACAAAAAGATTAAATATGTTGGGATATTCTTGACAGGGTCCGGGAACAGAAAAGCAGCATTAGGTTAAGAAAAAGGAGATATAAAATCATTAAATCAGAGATATCTACCTTTAAATATCATGGCAGCATTATTCATAACAGCCAAAAAGTGGAATCAATATAAGTATACATCAACAAGTGAACGGATGAAAAGAATAGGGCACAAGTACACAACAGTGTACTACTCTTTCTTAAAAACTAAAGAAATTCTGTAACTTGTGACAAACTGGATTAACTAAAAAAAACTAGGCTAAGTAAAATATACTTTGTAAAAAATGCAAATGTCATTTAATTTCAATAGTACAGAGACTAAAAAAGCCAAATTTCTTCAAGTGGAGTGTAGAGTGTTTTTTAACAGCGGTGGGGTTGGGAGTTGAGGAAATATTGGTCAAAGCATAAAAAATTTTACTTAGAAGAAGTAAATTCAAGAGGTCTAATTTACAACAGGGCTGGGATGTAGCTCAGTTGGTAGAGCGCTGTGCTGCAGTCTCTGAGGTCCCGAGTTCAATTCCCAGCACTGCAAAAATGGGAGAAGGGCCTGGCAATCCACCCCAAGGCAATGCCGAAACAGTCAGCCATTGAAAACTCTATGAGGGTCACCATGTATCAGATACCAACTCAACAGCACCTAGCAACAACAATGTACAACAAGGTGATCATAACTGATTTTGTCTTGGAAAATCTTGAGTCCATTTTATGTGTTTTATCACAAAATAAGTATGGGAGTTAATACATATATTAAGCAGCACAGTTTAGACATTACACAATATTTACATATTTCAAAATGTAACATTGCATGCTATATATGTGTGTGTATACCTGACTAGATGGCACACAAAAATAAATATGTATTTGATGTGTTTCTGTGTGTGTATATGTATGTATGTATGTATGTCTATGTATATGTGTATAGATAGATAGATAGATAGATAGATAGATAGATAGATAGATAGATTCTTTTTAACACTCAGGGGGTTAAATCCATTACCTTGCACATGCTAGGCAAGTGCTCTGCCACTGAAACACACATCCAGATACTTTTTAAATTTATTTTTTATTTTGATACAGGGTCTTTCTAATTTGCTCAGGCTGCCTCTGGCATTGAATTCTCAATCCTCCTGCCTCAACTTCCTGAATCACTAGAATTACAGGTGTTTGCCATGGTGCCTATCTATCTATCTATCTATCTATCTATCTATCTATCTATCTATCTATCTATCATCTATCCAACAATCTATCTATTCATCTATCTATCTATCTATCTATCTATCTACACAGATAGATTTATTAGTAGTCTAGTATAAATAAATAAAATATAATACAAAACAGTAGGCAAATTTAAAAACTATAAGTTGTCTATAGCCATACCAGTCTGGTATCTGATCCCGTCTGATCTCAGAAGCTCAGCAGGTTCAGTACTGGTTATTCCTTGAATTGGAAACTTCCTTGGAATACTGGATGCCGTATGCTTGGGAGAAGGACCTGGTAGCCCCCTACTGAAATAATCAGTCATCAAAAACACTATAAATAACAAAGAAGTCCTGACATAATGTTGGGCATAGCACAGAGTCTGTTTATGCTTCACTGTGTTGTACACAGGGTTGCTATGAGCTGTATCTGACTCTATGTCATATAACAACAACAAAAGTAAGTTGGAATTGATTTGTTAATTGTGACTGATTTCTCCTATTAATGACCCTTTTGTACATCAGAATTAACACTCCTCAACACTGCTTGGTTTCAAGTTGGAAAATGTGTGTGTCAAGGCCGTATCATGTCACTGTACCTCTTCATTCTCCATGCTGTGCAAATAATCAGAGAACCTGGAGTTTATGAAGAAAAACGGCATCAGGATTGGAGCAAGACTCCTTCCTCTTGTGTTATGTAGATGACACAACTTTACTTACTGAAAGTGAAGAAGATTTGAAACATTGATTGATGAAGAACAAAGAACACAGCCTGCAGTATGGCTTGTGCCTCAACATCAAGAAAACAAAAACCCTTACAGTGGATCAGTAAGCAACTTCATGATAAATGAAGAAAAAAATGAAGCTGTCCAAGATTTTGCTTTGCTTGGTTTTATAATCATTTACCACAGAAGCAGAAGTAAAAAAATTTAAGATGCATTGAATTGGAAAAAGCTGTTACAAAAGACTTCTTTGAAGTGTTGGAAATTACAGATGTTACATTGAAGATGAAGGTCCATCTAACTCATGCCGTGGTATTTTCAGTCACATAATATGCTTGTGAAAGTTGGACAGTACATAAGAAAGATAGGAAAAGAACTGATGCTTTTTAATCATGGTGCTTGAGATGAATATTGAATATACCATGGAATACCAAAAGAATCAACAGGTCTGTCATAGAAGAAGTGCAACCAGAGTGCTCCTTAAAAGCCAGGATGATTTGGCAGCATGTTATATATTTTGGACATGGTGTCAGGAAGGACCAATCCCTGGAGAAAGACATCTTGTTTGGGAGAGTGGCAAGTCAACAGAAAAGAAAAAAGAAAGTCCCTCAGCTAGATTGATTCACAGTGTCTGCAACAATTGGCTTATGTATAAAACTATTATGTGCATCTCACAGTGTTGGGGAGTATTTTGTTCTGTTTTTTCATAGGGTTGGTATGAGTCAGACCTGACTCGACGGTACCTGACAATAACATCTATTCTTTTATTAATTTATTCCAGCATTTGGAGGTTGAAACCAGGACTTTGCACTAATTTAGCAAGTGCCTTGACACTGGGCTTCATCCCAGAGCCCATTTTCTTTTATTTTGAGTGAGGTGCTTGCTAAATTATGCAATCCCACTTTGGCCTTGAACTGAACTTGAGATCATTGTGCCTCTGCCTCCAGAGTCACCAGGATTACAGACATGTGCCATTGTGCCTGGCAATGAAATTTATTTTTATTTTTAAGAGAGCAATTCAATCTTCATTTTGAATATGCATTCCTATACTCTGTTTATTTTTTTTCAAAATAAACTTCAGATTTGTTATCATAGTTAATATTTATTATTGTCATAACAACTAAACAGAGATATATGGCAATTTCCATGAAAAAAAAATTAAAATGTTACCACAGGAGTTTTAAAGTGAGTTCATCAGTAGATCAGAAGATAAAGATATATTTTATGCATAAAATTTTGTGTTGAGCTATAGTTTTCAAAGCTTCTATTGAAAAGATGGGACTTCACTAATTACATTATTAATCATAGTAACTATGTAAAGACTCTGATCTTGGTACAAAGTTTAGAAAGATATATACTCTTGGGATCTTGTTTATTTTCTCTGAAAATATTTTAGAGGTGATACCATCAATTTTATAGGCCCTTTCATTCGTAAGGCCAAAATATTTATTTATCACCTGATGTATGAGGGGTATTATATGAGAGCTCATTAACATAGGGGACATGATCAAATTATGTCCTCATTTATAGAATCTGAACTCAGTTTAGCAGGCAATGCTGAAATAAAAGAGGCAATTAGAAAGCAGAGTTTTAAAAACAAACAACAAAAAACCAGCAAGCAGCACTTGTGAGGACCTTTTATATTAGCTGTGATGAGTCAGAAAACTTCTCAAATTAAATCAAGTCTATCTATGTTGAAAGCTAAAGCAATCTCTTTTTGAAAGAGCCCAGGGGACTTCCCATTGTTCCACATTGGGCATAGGCAAGTTAAGGGACTTCCCATTGTTCCACATTGGGCATAGGCAAGTTAAGGAAGAATTATATTGTGCAGGGAATTGAAACCAGGCATTAGCTGTTATTGTTTATAATTATGGGACACATTCATGAAAATAAAGAGGATTCATGAAAATGGAAGAGGAGATGATATCCTAGTAATTCAGTTGTGTCTGAAAGACTGGCGTGTGATCTGTGGCATCTGTTTATATAGAGCGATCATTGTTACCGATGCACTTGGAGGGCACACAAACTAAGAATCTGAGGATCATTACACTCAGGAAACCACAAGTACGAATATAGCATAAGAATTATATTTTTGAGACTTTTCTTGTTAGCATTTATTTATTTATGTATTTATCTATCTATTTATTTATCAGGAGGCTGAATCTGAGGACTCATGCATACCTTGCAAGTGCTCTGCCACTGAGCTGCACTCCCAGGCTCTTTTTTAGTTTTTATCTTTTGAGACAGGTTTTTGCTCAGTTATGCAAGCTGCATCTGGTCTCCAGCTTGCTAACTTGTGATCTTCCTGCCTTCACCTCCAGAGTTGCTGTGATTAAAGGTGTGCCCCACTGCTCCAGGCTCCTCTGGCATTTACTTTAGAAAACTTGTAATTATTAGATTTTTTTCTCTTAGAAATGTATGTTAATCCTTTTTAAAAAAAAAACTAAAGAAGAATCATTAATTTTCTCTCTCAGAATGTCTTTCTCCATGTTTTTCCAAACATCTCTTTAAAAGGCAGTCATCATTGAAGAAAGAGGCTCTATCTCAGCTCCTGAGGGAGGGTTGGAGCTTAAGCAACTCATTTCAAGATATGAGTATATTTTTTTCAAGTGTTTAAAGTCAACCAGATCACAAATAATGGCTTCAATCACCAGGTGAATTTAGGAGAAACTATGAATGACTAATGGTGGTATCAAGTCCACATAATATGTATCTGACATATGTCATCTGCTTAGCTATGTCAATGGGTAAGATTTTGTTTTGTCTTTATGAACTCATAGTGGATTGTCTGGATGTGCATACTATTTATGCAGTAATAAAGCCCATTTCTTTTCCTTCTACCTTTGTAGAAAATTTCTTTGTAGAAAATGAGGAGAATATTTTCTTAAAAATGCTATATATATTTAAAATTTACACTGTAATTGGATGGGATATATATCAATAATAAAATAGACCAAGGGAGACAAATAGCAGATATGTAGAATGAACAAGTTTGATTTTGTTAGGTGTCATTGAATCAGGTCCAATTCATCATGACCCTCATAGGGTTTTCTTTTTTCCTTTTCTTTTTTTGTTCCTTCCTTAATAAATGTTGGTAGGATACCAAGTAATACAGCATTTGTTTTATCCATTGTGTAACTGCTATATCACTTTTGGTTACAGTCTCATCAATTTACAATGTTTATAGAAACTTTGATTAATATGTTATAAAACTCATATACATTTATGAGTTATATTCCCCTGTTTTTTCCATGTACTCATGAAGTTGCATCATTTACATTATTATCCTTTCCCCCTTTATTACCTTATATTATTTACCCTCCCCTTCCCACCTGCCACAACCTTCACTTCTCTTTCTTAGACTCCTCCCTTCTTTCCTCTCTGCTTATATTTTCCCTTCTTAGCTAAGTTTTATTGTCAATTTTTATATATCTGCTTATGTATAGTTTAAGATTCAGCCCCCACATATGAATGAGAAAATATGGTATTTTTCTTTTTGAGCCTGTGTTTGTTCATTTAAGATGATAGTTTCCAGTTTCATCCATTTTGCTGCAAATGACATTGTTTCATTCTTTTTAATTGCTGAGTAATATTCCACTCTGTATATGTACCACAGTTCTTTTATCCATTAATTTGTTGATGAACATCTTGGAGTGCTGCCTTAAGTATGAAGACGTAGGTGTCTCTATGGTATGATGACTTGTCTCCCTTGGTATATTTCCAGTAGGGTATAGCTGGGTTGTATGGCATTTCTATTTTTAGTTTCCTGAGGTATTTCCACATTGATTTCCATAGTGGTTGAACTAATTTCCAGCCCCATCAGCAGTGTAAAAGGGTTCCTTTATCTCCTCATATAGTTTTAAATGGCTGATTGTTTCTGGATTGTTTAAGGTGTAGATAGCCATGACTTTCTTGCATTTTTGCAATCCTGGCAATTGAACCTGGGTCCTCAGTGTAGAGAAGCACTCTACCAACTGAGCTAAACCTCAGCCCCATGAAGTAGTTTAGAGATCTTATGTCCAACATGAGATTTTATTTTTAATTATATTTCCTCAATATTATATTCTGACATGGGCATGGTGGTGCATGCCTGTAATCCCAGCAACTGGGGAGGCAGAAGCAGGAGGATAGCAAGTTCGAGATCAGAGGCTGTCTGATTATTAATTTAGAGAGACCTTGTCTCCAAAAGGAAAAAATGGATTGGGGTGCAGCTCAGTGGTTCAGCACTTGCAAAGCCTACAAGCACTAGGCCCTGGGTTCAACTCCCAGTACTACAAAAATCAAAAAACAAAAATAAAACAAAACAAACTACACACACACACACACACACACACACACACACACACACACACACTATACTCTGGCCTCTTCAACTAGGAGAGTTGAGAAGTACTTCTCTTTATCCCCTAGTATTTCTCCAACTTGTTTAGCTTGTTAACTACAAAGCAACAACAAGAGGAACAATAAAGTGAATAAATTATTATCTGGTGGGTCTATAAGAAATACCATCTTGGACTCTATAATCTTGGATCAGAGTCAATTCTGATTTTTTCTCTCTGCCAAGAACTCTCAAGTTATGTTTGTTATCAGTCATGTGTCTGACTAATCATTGATTAGCCTGCAGATTGACTTTTATCAACTATACAATATACTATGTTCCTCAGGGAGTTCTAACCACATGGGACACAGCTGCATGGAATGGACAATACTTTATCTCAATGGTTCTTGCATACAAAGGTTAGATGCTAATATGGACTCAAAGAAGAAAATTAATTAGAAGAGGGAAATAGGGTTAATGGAGAGCACAGGAGAACTGTAGTTCAGCTATATAGCTCTCAACTTCATTCTGGGTAGGATAGTTTTCTACTTCCTACATTCTATGAGGTTCCTTTTAATCATCCATTTTATATAAATTAATTTCAGTAGAATTCTAGTCTTACAAATATTCAATAAGTAATTAAGACATAATTAAATCACACTGGTCATATTAAGAACAAATTCAGTGAAAGGGTAAAGGAGGAAGAAACATTGTTTCCTCTCATTTGCTATTACACTAGGGTAATTTGCTTAATTGAAAAAGTTAATACATATCCATTCACTGTTTTACATATATTAAGGAAGAATCTAGCTCCAAGACGTCTCTGTATCCTTCCATTGAGCTAGCTAGAACACAATGTGATGGACTGTGCAGATTATAAGCAGCAGAAATTTATTTATTTTGGATTTAGATTATGGGAAGACCATGAGCCAGGTGCTCAGAGATTTGATGTCTGGAGCTGGTCTTCAGCCTCATGCAGAGAGGGTCATCTACTCTCTGTGCAAGCACATAGCAGAAGGGACAAGAGGGCCTTCTCAGGTCCTGCACTAAGGACAGAAATCTGATTTCAAAGGCTTTGTCTCCTTGATCAAATCATCTCCCCAAACCTCCATCTCTTTCCACCATCACCTTAGGGAACTGAGAGTTCACATGCATTTTCAAAGGGACACAAATATCCAATCCACAGCAGTCTCCAAGGACTGTAAAGCTGGTGTAGTATGCTGAAAATAATGGAGAAACAGAGATGAAGGAGCATAAACATTTTGTTAAAGCCATATTGATATGTAATATTTCATTTCAGAGGTACTGCCTGACAATATCCTCTCCCTGAAAGAACAACGATCTCTGAAGAAGTATGACTGTGGCTGGAGAAAGTGTGGCAGCTTTGAGTGGTATTTTAGTTTTATAAATATGCTGTGAAAAGGTAACACAGGTAAGGTGGCTTGAGCCACAGAAAGTTTTCTCCAAATTCTGGAGGCCTGAAGTCTGAGATCAATACAACCACAGGGCTATTTTCTAGGACTTTCTTTGGCTTCTGGATGGTTGTCTTTTACACTCTCTTCCTTTGGTCTTCTCCTTGTATTGTTGTTAGGTGCTGGCTAGTCAGTACAACTCATAGTGACCCTCATAGGGTTTTCAATGGTTTATTGATTCAAGATTGTTCTGGGAGTGAACTGCCGTGTCCTTCTCCTATTTTTGTGGTGCTGGGAATTGATCCTGGGTCCTCAGAGAGTGTGGAGCAGAACTCTACCAACTGAGCTAAGCCCCAGTCCCCTCCTTGTATGACTATACCCAGATTTAGTCTTATTAAGATACCTCCTGCAGCTGTACCTCTATGGCGTTTGATCTCATCAGATCTCTGAAGCTAAGGAGGGTCAGACCTGGTTAGTACTTGGATGGGAGACCACGTGGAAACACCAAGTGCTGCAGGCTTGGGAGAAGGACCTGGCAGCCGACTCCTATAAAACAATCAGCCATTGAAAACTCTATGAATAGCAGAGAAGCACTAATAACCGTGTTTCATCTGTTGTATGCATGGTCGCTACGAGTTGGACATTGACTCTATGATACCTAACAACAACAACAGCAAGACACTAGTCATATTGGATTAAAGCTTACCTTAATGACCTCACTTTAACTTAATTACTTCTTTAAAAATGCAATGACTAAAGATGGTCCCCTTCTGAATTTCTGGTTTTGATAAAGTGTCACTTGTTACCACCACGATGGGAGGATTTCCACCAGGAAGAGCAGAGCAAAGATCATAATAGTGCCAATCATTAGCAGCAGAAGTGTTTGGTTGTCATTCAGCCACAGGTTTGTAGGTGTCAGGGCAAGAAAGACAAGACTTACATAGGTACTGAATGAAATAACATATTACTCACTTAGATAAGAGAAAGCAAAATTTGCTTCATTGATGATCACCAACCCTCCCATAGCCAGCTACTCTTGGCCCAAAGTGAAGATGAAGAGATGCCCTTATTATGCTATGGGTAAAGGACCTCTTGTGCTGTCCATAAAATACATATATCCTTCACACCAGGAATAACTATAGCCATGGTTTTGGCCAAGTGCCCTATCAAGCACATATTTTAAGCTAAGCAAATAGTTGGTGTTAGATGTTATCAACTCAGGTCCAACTCCTAGTAACCCTGTGTACACAGAATGAAATATTCCCCTACTACTGTGGCAGGCACACAATCATTTTTATTTTTAAGCCTGTTTTTGCAGTCACTGTGTAAATACATCCAATGGAGGGTTTCCTTTTCTCATTGGCCTACCACTTTCCCAAATATTATTTCATGCACCAGGGACTGGTCCCTCTTGACATGTCCAAAGTACTTAAGATGTAGTCTTGCCATCCTTGCTTCCAAGGAGCACTCTGGTTGCACCCTTAGGACAGATCAGTTGGTTCTATTTTACAGTTCATGGTATATTCAATATTTGTCCAATAATATATATCAAATATGATATAGAAAAAGATCTTCCCTAAAAAGATTTTCCCAGCACAGGCTGTGAGGGTGTTTATTACATGTAAAATACGATACAGAGCCATGTCACACTGTATACTACTGTGCCATAATTAACAGGCTGTATGTGAATGCCTTTTCCAAAAAAAGTGCATTAGAATTTTAATGTATGATTTTGGAGGAGAGGACACAATTTAGTCCATCATACGTATTAAGGAATATTGTATTGTAAATCACAATACATTTTTCCCTTGATATCATGCCTTGCTTCTTTATAGGTTGAATATACTGCCAGTTGGCCAGGAGGTGTGTGCAGATGAAATGTGCTGTATGCCAAATCACAGACTTACGTGCACGTGGGTGCTCTGCCTCTGCCTCTTGAAATCTTGCCCTCCAACATAATACAAGATATCCTAAATCTGTGATGCATTCTGGAAAGAGAAAACTCATGAAGGCAAGCAACAACAAAAGAACCCATTCAAATATCATCTAACCTATAGCCATCATGTAATGTGAATAATGAAAAACTTGTTTTTCTAAGTTCTTTTGTTTGTTTCCACAATAATTTTGTTTTTTGTTTCCACAAAAAGAACTTACTAAAAAAGACAGATGTAAGTAAATTGGTAGTGGTTAGAGAAAACAACTAAAAATATAGCATAGACACTGAATATGGGTAACAAGTGGTGGAGAAAATGTTATTGAAATTTGAAAAATATGTAAGCCCATATAATGTATCATAAAATTTTGAGAATCACTATCAACTTTAACAACTGGATAACGCAAACTTGTTAACAAATTTGTAGATGTGGACAATGAAGTTTTACCCAAGAATGAGTATTGGTAGTGAGAATTTATTATTAACTGGATTTGATAAATATTACAGAAATGATATTGGCTCAGAATAATGTATTTCTAAACTGCATTGAACAAATGAGAGAACCTATAATATTGGGATGACTGGAACGTTTTGAATAAATAACTTCTTTTTAAGAGTAATCAGTAAAATAATCTAAAATAATTTAGGATACAGTTATCATATCTTTCTTAAAATATGTAATTGGAATAATATTATACTAATACATTCTATTCAATTAAATATAATGGCTCCAGGAGGAGAAAGAAAATATACTTTCTTATGGAAGTTTGAGAAGTTCACAGTACCACTATCTATACAAAGACAGGTGACTCTAAGCATTTGAAGATGCCAGTAGTCAATGAGAAAAAAAAAATCAAAGAAATTTTGAGTGTGTTTTATTGTCTAGAAATGCACTAGTCTGGGTAAAGGAATATTTCCAGTGTCAAGATGAGAAATGATTCTTGTGATCCTAAATTACTAGGTACTGCATAATACTCCCAAAGCACATGTTCTTCTTTCTCTTCAATGTAGCCAAGGAGATCAATAAAAGAGAAATAACTTCCCACAAGACATAGTCAAGATCCATGAAGAACAATGCATCATGGAACTCATAGAGAACAAACATGAATCAAAATGAAGATTATTTCATTTGTCATGAATAGAATATAAAGACTGCACAACATTTGCCTACTTTTTCAGAATTACTGTTAACCAAGGATTCTGGATGTATGTACTATTTCTTTTCACAACTTGAAAACATGGAGATTCATTTAGCTGTTTTTTTGTTCTATCATTCTGTCTTCGCAGTCTCTTTCTCTCCCTCTCTCCCTCTCCCCCCGTCACACCCCCCGGATATCTATGATTGGAGGATTATATTTTCCTGACCCTGTGATTAGTC
This sequence comes from Pedetes capensis, assembly GCA_007922755.1. NCBI lineage: Eukaryota > Metazoa > Chordata > Mammalia > Rodentia > Pedetidae > Pedetes > Pedetes capensis. The sequence continues at coordinate 35,659 of VMDO01007571.1, read as the reverse complement.
ATATAATTTCTTTTGGCCAATGATAAGTTAACATATTGTTTTCACTTGTGCAATTTGGCTCTGACTCATTTTGTACCTGCATTCAACCATAGAAGAGCTTGACCCAGATATGAGGAGTTTTGAGGAGCCTGGGTCAAAGAGCATCTCATTAGAGATGGTGGAGTTCAGAAAAGCCAGAGCTCATCAGCAAACTCAATTTAAAAAAAGTTGTACTTTTGTATGTTACTGAGATTTTGAAGTGATGAGATACTACAACAAAAATATGATTAAAAAATATAACTCATCCAAATAACCCTTGAATCAGTGCAAAATGCTGCTGTTATTTATGTAGAAAGAAAATTAGTTTTCAAAATCTAAGGATATGAGGAGTAATGTCCAAGAAATTATGAAATCTTGCAATGGAAGTGTTTCTAATTTTTAATTATTTTTGTATAAACAAATACTATAAGCAAAGAAGATAATCAAAAACTCAGGGAACTTTTTGTGTAGAAATAGGCTTAGAAAATGCTATTAAAACTTACTCTCTGACTTGTGTGGCATGTTGGGGAATGAACAGCCTCCCAACCCAGGATTACAACAAATAATGCAGGATTTGTGCACAAGAGCAGTCTGTGGATCCTTTACGAATCTCTATCAGTCATTGGATTTAAATAGACCAGTGATTACATTTCAAAGGGCACAATTCTAACTGATTTTGGGAGCCTCTTATGAGCTTCTTAAAAGTCTATGAATGTAAAAAATATTATTTTCTTCAAAAGCATGGCTTTCTATTATTTATGACTATTCCTAGTCTGACCTTTGTTTAAATATTGTCTTTCCACTATTCTACAGGATGACCTCTAAAGCCATTGGTATTTTTTTCCTAGGTAATCCATTAGTACAATTGAAGAGGTATGGCATACTCAAGTCTGTAAAGAAAGGGAAAAACATATTTCTCTCGTCTTGTTGTTCTGCTGTTTTCAAGGTCGTTATGCCTTCAGTTTCACAGAAGTTGTTGAAAACAAAAACCGTTTAAAACAGTTCTGTATCTGTTTAATATGATAACCCATTCTATATGAAAATCCATAGAGAGCTTAACCAAAAGGTAGTCATAAGCCAGAGCCAACTTTCATAACAAAGTCTCTTGTTTTGGAATCTTAGGGAAACTGTATTGGAGTTTGCAAAATTATTCTGTTTGGAAGCAAACTTTCCTATGAAGGTCTTTGGTGATGACAACCTAAGAAGCCCACATAATTTTCTCCAGGATATTCCAACTGTGTGCTATACTACTTTGAGAACACTCACCTACAAAATACTCTTAATTAAAAAAAAGAACGAGGATAATAAATTATGAACATGTCACATAGCTGAGTGAGGGAATGAACTGTGAAAAGGATCTTCTTAGGAACAAAGTAGCTGCATTGGGTTAAAGGAAAGAAGTGTTTAGGTAAACAACTTAAATGAGAGAAAGGAAGGCACTGACCTGACCTGCCTGCTTGGCAGGAGGGAGAGCTCCCACATGGGATTAAACCAGCAGGACACAGTGCACTCAGTGTTTAGATTGAATGTAGCTGGTAACCTGAGCTGATGTCCTTGAAATCCAATGTTCTTCAGTTTATTACCAAGTAGAACTAACCGTAGCCACAAATGATGACCCCCACAGGAAATAAAAGTACATCACAGCCTCTGCCAGAGATGATACGCAGACATTTTAAACTGAAACTAAAGAGAGTACAAGAGTAAGTAGTCTGTGACTAGGTTGTGACAAACTTCAGTAATGTGTTTGGAATGAGACCAGTTTGCCACAGAATAAATACAAGAATGATGATAGATTAAATAAAAACCTTTAAAGCCGTGTCCTTAGGGACGGCTAGGGATGTAGCTCAGTAGCAGACCATGAGTGTTGTAGATGGAAGGCCCTGGGTGGTTTAATCTCCAGCATGGGTTGGGGGTCAGGAAATGAGTACAAAATCTCTTTGATAGCCTATTACACTTTCTTAAGTTTTATTAGTCTATTTTAATAAATTATTTCAATGATGCAGCTTACTTACACTATACCTTATCATATATTAAAATACAAAAAAAAATCTAAGTATGTTACCAGGAAGATTTAGGCAAGATTTAAAGCCTTTCAACCTCCATATCTTTGAAACTAGTCACTACTTTTTTATTTATCATTGTTATGTTTTAATATTCATAAGGAAAGTTGCATGAAAACATTAAAGCTTGACTATTTTAGAATAAAAATGTCTAAACAGATGACTTACTGGTATGGGAAGCTAATATTTCTAATATATTTTTTGTTAAAATATAAAATAATTTTACTACTCAGAATGCTTAGCTTATTTAGTCTTTGAAATTTACATATACACATTTAAATACATTTTTAACTACTTTTATGGCAACATAATTTATATAACACAAAAATCACCTGTCCTTAACATACAAGTCAATGTTTTTAGAACTTTTCCTTCACTCCAGAATAACAACAAAAAAAACCTCACATCAATTAATAATCTCACCTTTCTCCCCACACACCCAACCACTCAGAAGTGTGAGTTTAAATTCTGTGTACACATATTTGTCAGTTTTGGAAATTTTATGTAAATAGGATCATGTAGTAGTAGTTTTTAGAGACTGGCCTGTTCACATATCATAATATTGTAGAATTCATCCCCATCAAAATCATCATCATCATCATCATCATCATCATCATCATCACAGTAATTCCTCTTGAAGCTTGATGAATTTTTAGTATCAAATGATATGCTATTTGAATATACCACATGTTATTTATATGTTCAACAGTTAATGGATATTTGGATTTTTTCATTTCTTGACAATTAGGAACAATACTTCTATCAACATTTATGTTCAAGTTTTGTGCAGACATTTGTTTTTATTTATCTTGAGTATACATCTAGGAGGAGAATTGCTGGCTAATATGTTAGTTCTGTATTTAGCACAAAAAGATATTTTATAAGTGAATTTTCTTTCTATAAAACTGGAGGATTTTTACAAGAACTTTATAGTAAGAACTCATTTAATAAACGATAAGAATCATGCTCTACTTTTTTTTTTTTTTTTTTTTGCAGTACTGGGAATTGAACCCAGGGCCTCGCGCTTGCATGCTCTGCAAGTGCTGGACCACTGAGCTGTACCCCCAGCCCTCTCCCCACTTTTTTTTTTAACTTTTTGAGGCAGGGTCTCACTAAATTACGCAGACTGCCTCTGGTCTGGAACTTGCAATCTTTCTGCCTCCGCCTCCTCAGCCGCTGGGTTTACAGGCATGGGACACCGCACCCTGCTATCTACTTTTAAACTCAAAAAATAAAAGAAAGAAGGGAATCAACTCAGAAGCTCTCAATTTAAATTTAAGATGTTCTGTTCTGCCAAACACATTTTTGTCAAAATAGCATTTTTACTTATTGTAGTTTCTCTGAAAACCTAAGCAATAAAACAATCATGTAAGGTGGTAACTTTGTAATTTTTTGGCTGAGTGGTCCTGAGCCTGTTGGCATCTAACAGTGAGAAATATTACTTATAAACAGACACATCATATACTGTACCAAAGTCCTCTATGGCCTCAATGATTAAAAGGGTTGCAAAAAAGTTATTGTGACAAAAATTTTACATTCTTGATCAATTCTTACCCAAACCAAGGTTAGCTTTTTTCTCATGAAATCAATATTATTACATGGTATAATAGTACTTTATGCATTATTTGTTTCTTGAAGTATCTTGAAGTAATATGCAAATCAAAATATTCAAAAATGTTTTCAATTTATAAGTCTAAGGGTATTTTAAAGTAAAACTATTAATGTTGGAAAATTAAGAAACTTTTATGAATATATTCTTCTATAAAATAAAAAATTATAATAGCCTTCTAATCAGAGTTAAATGCAGTGATTTAATAACCACAAAATAAATTCACTGGTGGTAGATGCTGGTTAGCTTATTCAATCATTTTCTTTTTTCAAGGCTAAAATCTCCTTTTGTAATTTTTTTATTTCAACAAATGTTTATAATGCTAGTAATTATAACAAAAGGGCATAATACTTACATCTTTTCCTATGTTTTAGGTATCACTTGTTATAATAAAATTCATTATTTTGATTATCAATAAAAATTCCACAAAGCCCAATTTGGATAAGAATAAAGATTTGCAATAGAGACAGCTAATCTTCCTTTCCTAATGCCATAGGACTTATAAATAGTAGAGTTTAAGCTTTAGTGCAGAATGATCTAACATCAAAGCAACCACACTCTTTTCACCACACCAGGATTTCCCCTTACTAAATTCTATCATGTGGTCAACCCATGCTGAGTTGCCACATTTATGATAGGTGACAGAGTTACAACATGGGACACTACATCATTTCTCCTGAGAGGAAACTAATCAGATGGAAGATAGAAGAAACCATTGCATGTAATTACGTTGTTGTTGTTGTTGTTCTACTAGGTGGCAGCCAGTTGGTTTAGACTAATAGCAAACCTATGTACAACTGAACATAATACTCCCTGACAGTCTACCATGAATACAATCTGTTTTTTAATGTTTAAACCCATTCATTGTTGCACCCACTGAGTCAATCCATCTAGTTGAAGGTCTTCCTATTTGTTCATTGACTCACCACTCTCCCAAACATGATGTTCTCCAGGGACTAGCCCCTCCTGAAAACATGTCCAAAATATATAACACACAGTCTAGCCATCCTTGCTTCCAAGGAGCACTCTGGTTGTATTACTTCTAGGACAGATCTGTTGGTTCTTTTGGCAGTCCATGGAATATTCAATATTCATCTCCATCACCATAATTCAAAAGCATCAATTCTTCTCCTGTCTCCTTTACTCAATGTCTAGCTTTCACACCATATGTTGGTGCTGAAAATACCATGGCGTGAGTCAGGCACACTTTCATCTTCAATGTGACATCTCTACTATGCAACACTTCTAAGAGATTTCTTACAACAGCTTTTCCCAATGTAATGTGTCTTCTGATTTTATGGATGCTACTTCTGTGGGTGTTGATTGTAGAACCAAGTAAAGTAAAATGTTGGAGAAGCTCAAACTTTTCTCTATTTATCACGAAGTTGCTTATGGATCCAGCTGTAAGGATATTTTTTCTTGATTTTGAGGTGAATTCACACAGAATGCTATGTTTTTGATCTTCATCAATAAATGTTTCAAATCCTCTGCACTTTCCCCAAGCAAAGTTGTATCATGTGTGTAATTCAGGTTGTTAATAAATCTTCCAGTCTCAATGTTATATTCTTCATAAAGTCCAGATTCTCAGATTATTTTCTCAGTATAACTATTGAAGAGGTACAGTAAAAGGACAAAGCCCTGATTCATATCTGTCCTGAATTTAAACCAAGCAGTGTTTCCTTGTTCTGTTGAAATGACTGCCTCCTGGTTCATGTATAGATTCCTCATGAGGACAATTAAGTGCTCTGGTATTCCCTTTCTTCACAATATTATCCATAATTTGTTGTGATGTACAGAGTAAAATGCCTTTACATGGCCAACAAAACATAGACATCTTTCTGGTATTCTCTGCTTTTGGCTAATAACAATATGACATCAGCAATGATATCCCTGGTTCTCCACCCTTATATGATTATGTCTTGACTTTCTGTTAGTTCCCTGTCAAACACTGTTGCCATCATTTTTGAATGATCTTTAGCAAATTTTACTTATATGTGATGTTAATGATACCATTCAATAATTTTTGCATTTGGTTCAGTCTCCTTTCTTGGGAATAGGCACAGATATGGATCAGTGGGATAGGTACCTGTTTTCCAAATCTCTTGGCATAGATGTTTGAACATCTCCAGTGCTGCATCTGTTTGTTGAAACATCTTAATTGAGATTCCAGCATTCCTGGAGGCTTGTGTTTTCTCAATTCCTTCAGCATTTCTTCTTCCTTCAGTACCATTGATTTCTTATCATATGGAACCTCTTGAAATGGTTGATCATCCACATTCATTTTGGTATAAGGATTCTGTGCATTCCTTCCATTTTCCTTTGGTGTTTCCTGCATTGTTTAATATTTTCCCTGTAGAATCATCCACTATTGCCCCTCAAGGCTTGAATTTTTCTTCAATTCTTTAAGCTGGAGAAAAAACTGTGCTCTTTCCTTTTTTTTTTTTTTTTCTATCTCTCAACCTTTTCAAGTCACTATAGTATTTGAGTTTTTCTTCTTGAGTGCCCTTTGAAATCTTTTGTTGAGCTCTTTAACTTTGTCACATCTTCCTTTTACTTTAGTTGCTGGGCACTCAAGGACTAGTTTCAGAGTCACTTTTGTCCTGTAATTTGGTCTTTACTTTTTTCCCTATCTTTTTAATGATCTTTTGCTATCCTGATGAGTGATGTCTTAGATGTCATGTCGAAATTATTCTGGTCTTCAATCATGAGTGTCTAATGCATCAAATCTGTTCTTGAGATGGTGTCTGAACTCAAATGGGATATACTGAAGGTCATATTTTGGCTCTTGTACACTTGTTCTAATTTTCTTCTATTGCAGTTTGAACCTGCAAAGAGAAGTTGATGTTCTGATCCACAATTAGTACCTGGTCTTGTTCTGATTTCTAATATTGAGGTTTTCCATCATCTCTTTCCACGAATGGGGTCAATTCTGTTCTTCTACGTACCAGCCGGTGTACACCATGTGTATAGTTAACTATTTATGTTGGTGTAAACATGAATTTGTAATGAAAAACTTGTTGGTCTGACAAAATTCTATCATGTGATCTCCAGCATTGTTTCTGTCAACAAGACTATATTTTCCAACTACTGAGTGTTCTTTGTTAAGAATTTTCCAATTCCAGTCAATAATAATTATCAGTGCAAGCTGATTGCAGGTTCAGTCAATCAGACATCAGAACCTGCTAAAAATCTTCTCCTTCTTCACTTGTGGCCTTCTTGGTGCGTATACAAATATGAATAATGTTCATATTAACATCTTTCTTTTAGGTGTATGGATATTATACTTTTACTGACAGCATTGTATTTCAGAACAGATCTTGAGATATCATTTTTGATGATGAATGCAACCCCATTTCTCTTTAAGTTTTCATTTCTGGCATAATAGGCCATAGATTATGTGATTCATAATGGCCAATACCAGTACATTTTAGCTCACTAATGCCTAGAATGTCAACATTTGTGTGCTCTATTTCACTTTTGACAATTTCTAATTTTCCTATATTCGTAATGTACGCACTCCATTTTCCCCTATTAATGGATATTATAATTGTTCCTTCTTGTTTTGAGTCATGCCACATCAGCAAATGGAGATCCAATGGGTTTTAACCCATTCCCATCAATAAGGTTAACTCTACTCTTAGGAGACAACGCTCCCCCATTCTTGTTTGCCTTCCAACCTGAGGGCTCATTTTCTGGCTCTATATCTGATAGTGTTTTTCTGTTACTCATAGTGTTTTCAGTGGCTAGTTGTTTCTAGAGTGGACTTTCAGGTTCTTCTCCATAGTCTGTCTTATTGAAGAACCTCACCTGAAACCTGTCCACCTATACGTGACCCAGCTGGTATCTGTAATACCATTGGCACAACTTTCATCATCCCAGCAATCTGCAAGCCCCCACACTATGGCAAGATAACAAACAAGTAGAAGGTAATTACATTAATAAGAGGTCATTGCTAAATTATAGCTATGTATACCTGGTATGAAACATGTAAATAACTATAACTGGATAAAAACTGTTAAGGAATACTCATTTTGTACAATGTGATCCAGGATATAATTGTGAACAGGACACATTAAGACAAAGGGACTTTAGAGAAATCACGGAGAACAGAAGCAGTATGATGAATATAGGACAATTTTAGGATGTTCAGAACCTAGGGACACATGTTGTAGCAAGACATTGTGAAAGTAATAATCTAGAATAGTCTTCTAGATCACAGAAGACTTTTTATGCTGGGCTGAAAACTTTTCACTTTTTCTTGAAGGCTAGCCATTCTCTAGTGACAAAATGGAGAAGTCAACTAGTAAAGGTCCATGTATCAGAGACAGTAATTGTTTCAAGAGTTTCAAAATAAAGCAGACTTGTTTATTGGCTTATTTGTTATTTTTCTGTTTGATTTTATAAGTTCTTCATAAATTCTACAAATTAGTCTTCTGTCAGATGTGTAGGATACAAATATTTTCTCCCATTCTGTGGGCTCTCCCTGAACCCTGTTGTTTCCTTTTTGTACAGAACCTTTTTAATTTTATGTAGTCCCATTTGTTGATTCTTGGTACAGTTTTCTGGCCAATTAGATTCTTTTTAAGGAAATGCTTGTTAATGCCTATATGTTGGAGCAGTTTTCCTATCTTTTCTTCTAGTAGTTTTAAGGTTTTCAGTTTTATGTTGAGGTCTCTGATCCATTTTGAGTTGACTCTTGTACAGATTGAGAAATATGGGTCTGTTTTCCTTGTTCCGCAAACGGATATCAAATTTTCCCAGCACCATTTGTTGAAGAGGCTATCTTTTCTCCAATGAACATCTTTGTCAGCAATGGAACTGAACAGACAGTTCTCAAATGAAAAAATATGAATAGCCAATAAGCATATTAAAAACATGCTCAGTATCCCTGGCCATTAGGGAAATGCAAATCAACACAACACTAAAATTCCATCTTACTCCAGTGAGAATAGCCAGAATTAAAAAACAACAATAACAAATGCTGATGAGGAAGTGTACTCCCGGTAGGACTGTAAGTTAGTTCAACCACTTTGGAATCAATATGAAAGCACCATAGAGAACTAAGAATAGAACTAGCATATGCTCTCCTCCCTGGGGCTGAGATTTAGCTCAATTGGTAGAGCACTGCCCTGCCCTCTCTGAGGTCCTGAGTTTGATTCCCAGCACCACAAAACTGAGAGAAGGATTTGGCAATCCACTCCTGAGGCAATCCCAAAACAATCATCCATTAGAAATCCTATAAGGGTTGCTATGAGTCAGACACAACTTGATGGCACCTAACAATAACAATTACATGCCCCACCTCTACCACTCCTGGCAGAATACCCAAAGGAAGGTAAGTCATTGGACCACAGAAGCACATGCACTTCTTATTTAATGCAGTACTCTTCACAATCACAAGGGTGTGGAATCACTCACAATGTCCATTAACAGAGGAGTGGATTGAAAAATTGTGATATATATACACAATGGAATATTACTCAGCAATAAAGAAGAATAAAATTATATCATTTGCAGCAAAATGGATGACACTAGAGAACATTATTTTAAGCAAATTAGCCCAGATTCAGAAAGAGAAATATCATATGTTCTCATTCATATATGGGAGCTAAGTCTATCTTGATGGAAGAAAGAAAATCCATATTTAGATATACAAAAATGAAAATTCATACCTATCTAAGAATGGAAAATATAAGCATATCAGAAAGAAGGGAGAAAGTATCAGAGTATTGGAGAGGAGTTTGGGGAAGGGAGCAGAAGGTAAAAAATAATGTAGAGGTATAAAGAGGGGGAAGAAATTCTCAAAACATAAGTTGCAAATATATTAATGCATGAAAAAATGGAAGGAGGTGGAGAAATCCATGACAATATTAACTCATGATTGCATATGATTTTCATCACATATTAAATAAAATTCCTACTTTTTTCTCTTTTTCTTAGGTTTTACTGTTGTTTAAAATATGTAAGATGATGAAAGTATAACCAAAAATTATTTAATAATTGCACCAGGGGCAGTGGCACATACACCTGTAATCCCAGTGACTCGGGAGGCAGAGGCAGGAGGATCAAAAGTTCGAGACCAGAGGCAGTCTTCATAATTTAGAGAGACCCTGTCTCAAGAAAGTAAAAGCATGGGCTGAGGTGATAGATCAGTGGTCTAGCACTTGCAAAGCATGCAAGTGCGAGGCCCTCGGGTCAACCCCCAGTATAACATACAAAAAAGTTATTTAATAATTGCATAATGAATATACCAAATAACTTATTACTCTGTACCCAACCAACATTAATAAAGGAAATGAATGCAAAAATATAACAGCAGAATTTGTACTAATTCCAGTATGCTTGTATTTAGATAAGATATATGATTAATTTGGAGAATGATTTGAATTTAAGAATCATCCAACAAGGGATCCAAAAATTATTTAATAATTGCATAATGGATATACCAAATAACAGTTTAGGTCCAAAGAAGGGTAAAACTTATACTTTTATAATGGAAAGAGTAAATTAACAAGATTGAATAGAAAATAAGGGGCAAGACTTAGAGCTAAGAACTCCGTTTTGAGGCAGCCAGAAAGGGCCATGACAGTGGTGATGATGGTCTCATTGATCAAGGTGTTGGTGGCAAAGATGTCAAAAATACTGCAGAATCAGGCAACCTGTGGGGAGGTGCCCAGATTGATGACAAGAGAATTGAAAAATCCTATTCAGCATTAAATCATCAAACTCATTTTACCCTTAAAATGGGTAGTAAATTATTTCTTAAACCCTTGTTGCCTTCTCCATTTCACTTGTGATTTATTTATATCTTATGCTATAGTTAATACTCTCTCTTTTTTCCTACTAAATAGTACTTGATTCAAATTTATTGATTTTAACATCCAAAGTCATATTCCTACATATCAACTAACATGTTTGTTTTATCCTTCAATCTCAAAGCACCAACATTTCAATGACTAAATTTAAATTTTTATAGTGATATTTGTAATATCATAAATCACATATCATAAAACATATGCCATAAATATGCATCATGGTGGATTTTTACTTTCCCTGAGAGGTATAAATTAAAAATTCCAATTTATCTCAAAGCATTTGGTGAATCAATTTTCTCTAGTTTTGCCTCTTAGTTCTAATTAGGCAATTTCAAACTACAAAGGATTAATTCTAAACATACATATTATGCTGAGTCTTTGTTCTTATTTATTTTTCTCTTCTGTATATTAACACACTCAAAAAATAAAACCTGAACTCTAAAACAGGTATTTTAAATTTATGTGCATGATAGTGCTATCTGAATGAGTGAATACCTTGCAATAATTTTCTGAATATGAGCTCTCTTTCCTTTGGAAAAAATGCCTAATAACTGTGTTCTAGCCCTCCAAATCCATTTTGAGGAAATCCAGACATTATTTTGGAATATGCATTTATTCACACATTTATATATTGATACAGAGAATGAATACTCCAAATAAGTTTAAACATTTTAAAATTATAAACTAGTTCACTGTGAAATTCTTACTTTTCTTCTTTTAGAAATAAAATTAAAGGATTTTACTTTAGCAGATACTAAATCCTTCCAACTTGCCTTTTTCTTTCTTTGTCTCTGTTGGAATCTGGCAATTCTACTCGAATGTCACTGAGACTGCAGCAATTAGCCTTCTTTTATTGCAGAACAGATGTTCTAAGTGATGGGTTAATTCAACATGAGTCGGGATTGAGATATTGCAGCTGTTATGACTCTGCTCAGGTTAGGTCAAAAGTCTTCATTATTATCAGTTCAAAATATTCATAAAACATAATTAAGTTTGCACATATTTCCAACTAAATTGAGTTCCACTTAGTCATGGAACCCAAAATCTCTCAGTCACATACAATAGCCATAGCTCCCGCTTGACAAGTTAATATTCATTTTCATGATTATAATCTGAGAGGTTTCATTTGTGTACATACCCATCATTACTGATTGAATTTTATTACAATACTGAGAGCAGATGATTGAAAACAGCTGGAAAAATATCTGCCTGCATTATTGTAATTTCCAGACAACAGGCATTAGGAGAACCTTCCTTTATTACCAAATTTTCTAAATACTTTCTTGTTACACATAAACAAATTAATTTCCAAAAACCTATATTTTTTCTTTCACAACTATTCAACTTCCTAAGTCAGAGGCAAACTAACAGGTTTTTTTTTCCTTCCAGAACAAGATTGAATTCCAACTTATACAATGCAAATTGTTTGTATGATGAGGTTCATGAAGTATTAATTTCTGTCTCTAAATAAAAGTAAACTGCTTTTCAATAGATCATCTTCAACCTGTTCAGTTGGTAGAGTGCTACTCTGCACTCTCTGAGGATCTAGGCTCGATCTCCAGCACCACAAATGTGGGAAAAGGACATGGTCATCTAGAAGGAATCAGCCATAGAAAACCCTGTGAGGGTTGCTGTGAGTTGGACTGGACTCATGGCACCTACGAACAATAACAATAAGTTCATGCAACCTGATTTAATCATTAGGATTATTAAATTCGTTGAATTGACTTTGCAATTTTCTGTTTATTTCAGTCTTACCCATGAGAAAGGATCTAATTTATATTGACTCAATCAATATGTGACAAGTGGTTTTTACTCTAGCTAAAGCAACTCTGTGTCTATTAAGGAAGAATTTCTTTTACTATTCTACAAAGTCATAGCTACACTATACTAGATTAGTAGAGAGTCATTCACCCAGCAATGATAGATTGATCAACAAGGAGAAGCATGTATGACTGTATATACGACACAGCCTAGGTGCAGAGTGGGCTACATCAGGTCAGCTTGTGTAAATACACTTTGTGATGTTTATACATTGAAAAAATTCCTAATGATACACTTCTCAGAGTTTACCTCCATCATTATGCAGCAGTTAATGCTATTTGCTTATATGATAAAAGTATGAAATACAATAAATTAGTGATTTCCTCTAAAAGGGCTGATGATAGACATGATTGGGTCAAATGCACTATTACTTGTTATAGCATAGCATTTGGCTATCATTTATTTTGACAGTAACAATAAGGGTGCTTTGTAAGAAAGCATCGTCACTCTCTATGAGATCAACTACTGAAATATGTTAAACTGTCCAAGCATGAGCGGTGAATCTGTAAGAACATTGCTTTGAAAGCACTCTAAAATGCTTACATTTTCTTTATCGAACTCTTGATGTTTCTACTACCTGTATTGTAATACTGGACATTATTTCAGATATTACTTTGCTTTTAAACACACTAAATTCACCATTTTTCCTAATACTGTTCAGTAAGTTATACAACAGACTCCCTTCTTCTTGGTGAAGTTATTGTGCATGAATAGTTCCTCATTTTAACCTCACTGAGGACTGAGGATAGAGGGAAGGACACTGGTAGGAAGACTGGTAGGTAATTGCAAATTTTATTTACACAGTAAGTGCAATGTGTTATCAGTGATGGAATAATAATCATACAACTACAAGGAAGGCCAGTTAATATGTCTGTTATTCAAATTTATGTGCCTACCATTAATGCCACAAATGAGGAAAGGGAAGATATTTACCAGCTTCTGTAGTCTGAAATTAATCAAACTTACAATCAAGATGCATTGATAATTACTGGTGGCTAGAATGCAACAACTAGGAAAAAAAAAAGAAGGAACATCAAGAAAATAAAAATCTTTACAATTGAGCCAGTAAACAAGTTCATGATAAGTGGAGAAAAGATCGAGGTTGTCCAAGTTATTGCTCTATTAGGTTGCAATCAACATCCATGGAAACAGCAGTTAAGCAATCAAAAGACCCACTGCATTGGGAAAAGCTGTTGCAGAATACCTCTTTGAAGTTTTGAAAACTAAAGATACCACTTTGAAGACAAAGGTACACCTGGTTCGTGTCATGGTATTTTCAGTTGTGCCATTTGCTTATGAAAGGTGGACATTGAATAAGGGAGACAGGAGCAGAATTGATGCTTTTGAATTATGGTGCTTGAGATGAATGTTGACTATACCATGGACTGCAAAAAGAACCAACAGACCTGTCCTAAAGGAAGTGTAACCAGAGTGTCCCTTGGATTCAAGGATGGCCAGAAGTTGTCTCACCTATTTTAGACATGTAGTCAGGAGGGACCAATCTCTGGAGAAGGACATCTTGTTTAAGAGATTGACAGGTCAACAACAGCAGCAACAACAAAAAGGAAGATCCTCAACTAGATGGATTGACAAAATGTCTGCAAAAATGGGCTTGAATATAAAAAGGATTGTGTGCCTGGCACAGTGTCAGGGAGTTTCATTCTATTGTATATAGCATGACTATGTGTGTGCCCTGACTTGACAGCACCTAACAACAACATTAGTTTCTCAGAAGGTTTAAAGCTATTTATATATTCAGGCATTAGCAATCTCAGTTCCTTAGAATCCATACTTTACTTGACTAAAACTAAAAGAGAGAGAGAGAGAGAGAGAGAGAGACATTTTTTACTCACATATTGTGTGCAGCTTTTTCCCTTTTTCTGGCCTTATTATCCAGAGGTAAGTGCTCTCATAGAATACTTGAACCCCGTTCAAAAGGCACATCTGAAAGATCACCTCTAAAGATATGTTCAGAATCAATGAAATGTCTTCTCCTGAGACCAGAGCATTCATTAAGTGAGTCCTCTCTGTGATTCTGCTGCCCTTAACAGGATACAAATGTCTGGCAACCAAGTTTCTCAGACAATTCTCAATACTGCTTGTGTGGGTCCACAACCTTTGTGAAGCAGAAGATGGGATTTTTATTAGATTTTATCTAAGGATTTTATTAACAGAAACTACAATCACTTGTGTGAGAGGAAATGAAGATGGGGCTGTGGGACACTGGGAGAATCGTTAAACAACAATTCAACTCTGACCCGAAGTGAAGAAAAGCAAAGGCAAGTTGTGTGCAGCCTCAGAGGCCACTGGGACCTCCTCAGGCCAACGCCTGGGGGAATTCTACTCTGCTAGGAACAGGTCTGTGTTATCATCACTCCTCTGATCAGTCAGTGGCTGTGAACAGCCCAGAGAAAGCATATGGCTTTGGCATAAATGCAATGGTGCCTATCAGAACTCTGCAGCTGCAGCACTTGTTTATTTGCATATTTTTAAAGTCAGAGGTCTATGAGGTGCATTCTATTCTTACCCCCTAACACCAAAGTGTCTCCGCAATAAAAAAAAAATCACCTGTGATGTTATACTCAGTTTTCCTTTATTTCTCCATGGCTTTGCTTCTTGATATCTTCTATTAAAATATGGTCTCCTTTTCTACTATATCTTGCACTCCCTCCTATCGAAGAAGACAGATTATTGCTAGGGAAGCCCCACTAAAATGATGATGATAATAGTCATAATGGTAGCAACAGCTCCTCTTGAAACTGAATTGCTTTTAATTACACCTCATTTCTCTGCTCCCCTTTATTGGTATACTTCTAGCAAGTATTACTACCTGTACTATCATAACTTCTGAATCTGTTGTTTTCTTATCTGTCTACCTTTGGCTGGAATTTGTTTCGACCCTATATCCTTTGTTTGTTTGTTTGTTTGCTATATTATTGTCAAATCAATTGGTAATTCCTCTCACTTTATGTTATTAAATGATTTAGTAGCAGTTGAGATATTTTACGATTCTTTCCTTTACAGCAATCTTGTGTTCTCTGGCATGAAGCTCTTCAGACATTTACTTACATGCTCTGCTCATTTCCCTTTGCCAAACATTTTCCTCATTTTCATATCTCAGGTGTAGGTCAGGTCTGTGTTTTTCTCATCTTTTCATGCACTTTCCTTGTGAGATCAGTGTTTTACCTCTGCCCCTCCCATCTCTCTTGATATTTCTGATCCAGTTCCGTAAATTAGCCACATCAGAATAATGCTTACACCTTACCAGTCAGATAAACATATTTTTCTTTTAAATGCTTTCCTCTAATACTTGGAATAAAATTTGAGCTCATTCTCTTAGATGACTAAGTCCTCTCTTAATCCTGTCCCATTTACCATTTGGACCTCATCTCAGTAGAATGCTCCTATACATGGTTTTAAGTTATTCCCTCCAAACCAAAAGTTTTCTCATTATTTAACATTTTATTTTGCTTGCACAGTTTTCACCTGTACTTTGTTTAGTGGGACCATGCTCATTGCTTTTCTGGATAAATTCTAACATATTTAGAGTGTCCACTTTCCCTACAGAAATGGCTCAGTTTGGACAAATGCTATCAGAAACCTATCACTGCAAAGCAAACTATTCTTTTTCTTCAGTTCTCAAAATGAATGTCACTTTGCCGGAGGTCTTCCCTGACAATGTTCTCCAAAGGATTCTTCATCTTACAGAGCTTTTTCCCTGTCCCATTTCCTTGAGTTCGATGTTTTTATTACCTTGTATTTCATTAAGTATATACTTGACTGGATGGCCAAGAATTATTTTACATCCTTCAAAGAAAACAATAACTTTGTTGAATGATGATATGTTCTTTTTGTATCACTCATTATTTCCTTTTATATTAAAAACACTTTGAATGAAACACTCTTTCACATATGAAATATAATATATTCAGTGTGAATAAGAAGTATCCCCCACCTTCCTTGAGGTCAGAGTTAAAATTGCCCAAGTCGTATTTTACTTTATGGTTTTGCTGTCCATGTTCTCCAGGCAATATTGTCTTCCATCCTGTTAAAGGAATGAATGCATGGAGAGATGGAAAGGAAGACTTTTATTCAAAGACTGCTGAATCACTGTTTCCCAAATTTTAAACTAAGCTACTGATATGCAGGGCTGGGATTTAGCTCAGTTGGTAGAGCGCTGCACTGCAGTCTCTGAGGTCCCGAGTTGAATTCCCAGTACCACAAAAATGGGAGAAGGACCTGGCAATCCACTCTCAAGGCAATCCTGAAACAGCCAGCCATTGAAAACCCTATGAGGGTCACTATGAGTCGGATACTGACTCGATGGCACCTAACAAGAACAAGAACAACTGATATGCAAGTTTGCAACATCAAGTACACTTAGTTTGCAAGTTTTGATGTTCTCATATTCTTAGTCATGTTGGTAGAAGATTCAGGACTTTCATTCTTTTTGTTTGTTTTGTTTTTGTTTTTTGAAGTACTGGGAAAAGAATCCATGGCCTTTCCAGGGTCATGCACATTCTAGGCAAGCACTGTACCACTGAGCAACAATGCCACTTTTATTATTGCTACAAGTAATCATGACATAGCCCATGTACTGAATGGCCAACGTGATTACCTTTCCAGGTCTGACATCAGGAGTAACAACCAGACACCCTCCCACATGAGCTTATTCCTTAGTTGTTCACTCCTGGGTTCAACACCTAGCAGGTCTACCTCATCCCTTCTACTTCCTATAGGACTTAGTCATTCCAAAGCGTCTCTTTTATCCCCAAACCTGTCATTATCTCTTCTCAATTGTAAATGGAAGGAAGTCCTCTATCATTTATTTTACTTTACTATTTTTTATTATATTTTATCTTTTTATTTTATTTTATATTCAGAGGCACTGCCATGTCTGTCACTACTTTTCTTTAACAGGTTTGGACATTTTTCAAAGTAAGTCCACTATCTCAATGGCATGTAAACAGCCTGACCATGTGTATGAAGGCAGACAATAACAACTACTTCTACTAAAAGACTATGCCTAGACTATAGCAACAAAGCCTGCAGGGTCTGGCCTGGTTAGTCCTTGGATGGGAGAGCACCTAGGAACACCAGGTGCTATAGGCTTGGGAGAAGGACCTGGCAACCACTCCAAAAAAAAGCAATCAGCCACTGAAAACCCTATGAGTAGCAGAGAAGCACTGAGAGTACTGCTTTGCCTGTGGTACATAGGGTTGCTATGATTTGGACACCAACTCCATGGCACCTAACAACTACATAGCAACAAATATTTGCCATTAGTTAGGCAATGAATTTAAGTTCAGATTTATTAAATAGGAAACAAAGAAATACATTCTAAAGCCTGGCGTGGTGGCTCAAGCCTGTAATTCCAGCAACTCAGAAGGCAGAGGAGGAGGATCACAAATTTGAGCCCAGAGGCAGTCTGAGTAACCTAAGGAAACCCTGTAACAAAAAGTCAAAAAGTGGGCTGAGGGTGCAGCTCAGTGGTACAGCACTTGCAAAACATGCAAGTACTAGGCCCTGGAGTTCAAACCCCAGTACCGAAAAAAAAAAAAAAAAGAAATACATTCTAAAATTGATAAAAATATTTTTGTTGTCTTTTTCTTAGCTAACATTCCTTCTAGGCAGAAAGTTGCATGAAACTGTGTCTATTTTGTTCACTTTGAACAAAAGAACAAGGATGATGCCTCATAGATACCCATTTTTCTGTATACATTTGTTGAATAAATGTACAAACGTATGCATAGTTTTAAAACTCCAGATATTTATCATTTTTTACAGTAAAATTAGCAAAGTTACTATTAAATTAAAATCATTTCAATCTCAAGACTCCTAGTTTTCATACGAAATTGAATTTATTATTTAAAAAGTTTTGAAAAAACAAACCACAAAGCACAATATATTCCATTCAACTCTACTGTCTTAGGTTTCTCTAGATGAACAGAACTAAGAATATATGTGTGAATATATATATATATGTATATATATACATATGTATGTATACATATATATGTGTTATATGTATATATTTCATATATATTATGAGAGAAGTTTTATTGGATTGACTTACAACACAGGAAGTGGGATAATACAGTAATGACCTTCTGTATGATGGAGAGGCAGAGAATCTGCTGCTTTCCCCAAGAAGCTGGAAGCCTTAGTCATCCAAATTCGAGGCTGAAGCCTGGAAGCTCCCTGGAGCGTTGCTGGGGTTGAGTTCATATTGCAAGTCTGAGTGAGCTGAAGTTGATGTCTTCAGGCAATGGCAGCAGCAATAGATACATGCGCTCAGGAAGAATGGAGCTTATAAGCACCGGCTGGCTGGGCATGTTCCTTCTTCCACTTATTCAGTCTGGGACCTGAGCCTATTGGATGGTGCTGCCTACATTCAGGTTCTTTCTCCTTTAGTTTGTGTTTGCCCATCAATCCTCTCTGAAAATACCTTCACATGTGCATCTAGAGGTATGTCTTACTGGGCCCTTTGTTGTTGCTAGGTGCCTTCAAGTGTGATTCAACTCATAGCAATCCTATGTACAACAGAACAACCATTGCCCAACACTGTGCCATTCACCCAGTCCTTTTACATTTGAGCCCAATGTTGTAGTTACTACGTGTCTTTTCATTTTGAGTCATGTCACATCAGTAAAAGGAGTTCCCAGGGATTTCATCCATTCATGTCATTAGGGTCTACTCCACTTTGAGAAGGCAACTCTTTCCCAGTTGTTTCTGCAATGCCTTCCATCCTGGGGGGGTGGAGCTCATTTTCTGGCACTATCTTTGACAGGGTTTCTCTAGTATTCATAGGGTTTTCAATGCCTAATTGTTTGGGGAGTTGGCTGCAGTTTCCTTCTGCCTAGTCTGTCTTAGTCTAGAAGCTCAGTTGAAACCTGCTAACCTGGTTGGCGCTGCTGGCACCTGAAATACTGGTGGTATACCTTTCAGTATCACAGCAACATATAAGCCCTGACCACATAACCTGGCAGACGCGAAGGAGTTACTTATCCTAGACATGTTTTAATCCAGTTAAATTGACAAGACTAAGAATTACACTTCATCAAATGTGTTTGTCTTAGAACAGCTATAATAAAGTGTTATAGATGAGGAAATAAAACAATGGTCATTCATTTTTCACACTTTCAGAGGGTGTGTGTCTGAAATTAAGGTATCCAGTAAAGTTAGGACCTTAGTGAATGTCTTCTTTGCGTGCCACAGGGGGACATGTTCTTATCATGCCCTCATATGATAGAAGATTGTTACCTATCTCTCTGGCTCCATTATGAGGCTTCTACTCTTTTGAATTAACTACTTCCCCAAATCTTCACCTCTAAATACCATCACAACACAATTAAGTCTTCATCACATGAACCTAAGTGGACACAAATAAACTATTGTATTGAACTCCTGTTACCCCAGAATTCATGTTTTTCTCACATGCAGAATATATTTATTCTATCATAACAGGTCCCAAATTTGTAATCCAAAGTGTGAAATCTAAAGTAGTGTCTAAGTATCGTCAAAATTAGATGTATGTGAGATTTGAGGTACTCTTCACCTGAGACAATATTCCTCTCTAACTGTAAACCTATAAAACCAAACAAGTTTTATGCTTTCAAAATAAAGTGATGGGTCAGAAAGAGAGTAGACATACCCAATCCTTAATGGAAAGATGCAGAAGAGGGAAAGAGTTCATGAGTCTTAACTAAGTCCAAATCCTAAGCAAGGCAAAATCTCTGACATCTTAAATCTCCAGGGTAACTCTCTTTTGCTCTATTTTCCAGGTCTTCTAAGGTACAGCTTTCTAGACTCCGTGGGGAAGTAGACTTGTCCCCAAATCTCTGTTGGAGGGAGGTTGCTCCCCTAAGAATTCTGTAAGACACATGTGAAGCATCATGGCTTTGACAGCACCACCACCAAAACTTTGGACAGATGTCATCCCACCACATATGACAGGGCACATATGATTATCTGTAAATCCCTTGAGGGGGATATTCCCTCTGATCTTGAAGAATGAAACAATTTTATTTGCAGTCGAACACATCGAGGGTCCCACCCTATAAAATCCAAGATGTCTGACAACCTTCTTTCTTCCTTTCTTCTTTCCTCTTCTCTCCAATGGGGCAGTTTTCCAGCTGGTTTCTGGTTTTAAGTCTGTAGTTCACAACCATAATGATACACTTACCAATGGTCACTTGGCCACACAGTGTTCTCTTCCAAATCTGCTTTCTCATTTTCTTTTTGCTATAGTAATAAGCTGAAAATTTCCCAGATCTATGATCCATTTCCTTTTCACTTACTAATTCCAAATTTAAGTAACTTATCTCTTTCTACATTTTACTATGAGTCAGAAAACATAAAATCATTCTTTTATTTCCTTGCCTGGAGATATTCTCAGCTAAATATCTAATTTCCACAGAACTCTACAATAGGGACACAATTTAGTAAAGTGTTTTGCAGCTTTGTAACAAGTATTATCTTGTTTTCATTTTCCAATAACATTTTTTCCTCATTTCGTTCATCAGAGTGGCCTATTCCATCCATATTTTTAACAATATTCTGTACATGATGATTTATGTATTCTTTAACATGGGAGCTTTCTTTATAGCTCTCATTTTCCCTTTCTGAGCCATTGCTAGAATCACTTTTAGCAGTCCCTTCAATGACAATCTTTACTTCTAGCATACACTTTAACATCTTCTAGCTTCTACTCGGGCTGGGATTTAGCTCAGTTGGTAGAGCACTGCAGCTGCAGTCTCTGAGGACCCCAGTTCAATTCCCAGCACCACAAAAATGGGAGAAGGACCTGGAAATCCACTCCCAAGGCAATCCTGAAACAGTCAGCCATTGGAAACCCTATGAGAGTTGCTATGAGTTGGATACTGACTTGACAGCACCTAACAACAACAACAACAGCTTCTACTCATTGCTCAGTTACTTACCTTCTTCTGTAATTTTAGGTACCCCATTTTTCAATACAAATTTCTGATTTAGCTTGGCTGCTGTAATAAATTGCCAGAGACTGTGTGGTTGATACACAACGGAAATGTATTTCTTACAGTTCTCGATGCTAGAAGTCTGAGATCTGGGTACCAGAATGATCAGGCTTCAGTGAGAGTAATCTTCAATGTTGCAAACACCCTGCTTCTCATATGCCCTCACACAGAAGAAAGAGAGATTGTTACCTCTCTGTCTTCTTCTGATGAGGACATGAAGTTTATTATGAAGTTTTCAACCTCATGACCTAATTATCTCCTGAATTAATCAGTTGGTGCATTGCTGTGACAGAGTAGCCATGCAAAACAAATTTATGGGAGGAGAGATATATTGGGAGCTCATGTTTACAGGATTTCCATCCATAGAGGCAAGGCCAGGATCTGTCATGGTGACAGGGCAGGAGCAGTAGTAGCAGGTGGAAGAGCCCATGGCAGATGACTTCCTGACATGGCAGATTAGAAGCAGACAGCAGAGAAAACTGCTGGGAACCAGGGTTCTAAGAATAAACCTCCAAATGCCTGTCCCCAGTGACCTACTTCCACAAGCTAAATCCACCTCACAAAGCCCCACAATCTCTTAGTACAGTGCCACGAGCTAAGGAACAAGTGTTGAAACACATGACTTTTGGGAGACTCTAGATTCACACCATGACATCTCTTAAAGGTCTCCATCTCCACATAACATCACACTGAGATCAGGGTTTCAATACATGCATTTTATGGGGCCATCAACATTCAGACTACTGCAATAGCTCAGTCAAATTGGGGAAATTTTATCACTGTTTAATGTTACAATATATTTTACCTTATCAATCTGCCACAAGGATACCTGTAAATCCTGCTCCTTAACCATCTGCAACCGAGAAGACTCTGGTCCTATTCCATAAAGGAATTAAGAACAGTGTGAAGACAATTTTCCCCAGGAAGGTTTTGTGAAAATTTTGTGATTGCTTTAAATCTTTTTCTATTTTAAACTCCAACAGTCTGTAGGCTTTGTTTAAGAAATTGGCAGCTATAATTTTACAACCTATGAGGACTAGCAAATGCTCACATAAAGATGTGTTTTGTTGTGTGCTTAATGATACATCTTCTCTCACCTCACATAAGAGAAACTGCAGGGTTTTGCCCTGACGATGTCACAGCTGTTTCAAATTCCCTTATTTAGTCATTTCCTTGCTTTTATAGCTTATGCAGCTGTCAGCAGCAATGACTTTCCCTTTATTAGGCAGGGAAATGTCTAAACTTATAATTAGACCTCAGTTATGAAAATGTAACTAGTTAATCATAGCTTTCATTGGGGCTCTTTGCATGCCAAAGGGATCTGAACAGTCAAGAAATGGTGGAACAAAAGTGGCATGAATTATTTCAGGGTGTATTTTCCAATTCACATACAAGTATTCATCTTAAAAACATCATCCATGATTATCCTTTGAACTATTATTTAATATTTTTATGTCTAAAATGTTTACATCACTCATGGCACAATTATTCAAACTTGATTCCTTTTCTTTGGTGAATTTAGTTTAATAAAAACATATATATATGTACATATATGTATATATGTGTGTATATATACATATATGTGTATATATACATATATATAACCAGTAGTAAGTATGCAAAATACTAGTAGTAAGTATCAGAATATAACAATACTAAAATATACAAATAAGTATAAAGAAAAGCAAAGAAATAATGAATATTAAAGTTGTAAGCTTATCCTTTTGGCGTAAGTAATTAAAGATAAGTTACTGATAAGGATAAGAGTCCTTTAAATTAATTAAGCCTAGTGTAGTTTGTGATTCCTCAATTGCAACTTCTGTGAATCTTCAATAGTGTAGCATAACTTTGTAAGACCTCCAGTTCACATATTGTAGATTTCATTCATGAAATAAGTCTGACTGACTGTTTTCTTTTCGCACTACTATTTCAAGCTGTCAGTCCAATCTGCAATATACCAAAGAACATAGCTTAGCAACATTTGGTTAAAGATGATTACTTAGAAAACATAAAACACAGCCAAACATATCATATTTTAATTTATCCTTCACTTAAAATATATTACATTAAAATGCCTTATACCAAGTTTAATTCCAGGAATGCTCTTCTAACTTATGAGTACCTTGAGTCTACTGACCTTCTATAATTCCTAATTGAATAATTAATATCGTATATTATTCTTGTGTCCTCATTTCTAAATTAGATTTCACAGATCATGAACTCAGTAACAATACTGAAGTACCATAAACTACTTTGTACCTTGATTTTTATTTTTTCTTGATTAACAATTTCCTAACTGGCTGAACTCAGTTTTCTGTTTTCTTTAGGTGAGAGATTTTGGAGACAGTGTCAACAGAGCAGGGAAAGTTGATTACAAAAACTCAGATGGCTCCCAATCACACCACGAGATTCTGTTGACTATCTCATTCCCACTCATGTTTTGAAATTATCATAAAAATGTCTTTTCTTCTAATCTGTCCTCCGAAACTATAACCAAATAAAACTTCTGGCCTATTTCAGTGAATTAAGTGGCGCTAGAGGTCAGCAACCATTGCTGTGTTCATTGTTGAAGTCGGTTTTCTGCTCAAATGGGAAAGTTAAGTAGCTCTAAGAGAGTCTGTTCCTCTGACACTAAAATATCCACACTTGCACTTTACAGGAAGTGTTTACCAAATCTTCA
The DNA here is from genome assembly GCA_007922755.1 of Pedetes capensis. Lineage (NCBI taxonomy): Eukaryota > Metazoa > Chordata > Mammalia > Rodentia > Pedetidae > Pedetes > Pedetes capensis. The sequence continues at coordinate 11,657 of VMDO01007571.1, read as the reverse complement.
CTGGAGCTATGTATAATTCTCATCTAATACTGAACTTCAAAAGATTGGCTTTCAACATTATCTTCTTCAACCTTGTGCTGGTTAAACTTGATTGTTAACTGGATTAAGAGATGTGTAGAACATTTATAAAGCACATTTTTGAATGTGTCTGTGAGGGTGTTTTAAGAAATGACTGGTATATGTGTCAGCAAATTGACAGCAGGCAGAGGGAAGGGGTGACCTGGGCTCAATAGGATTGGGGCCCAGAGGAAAGGAAAGCAGAAGAAAGGATACACTCACTCTACACAAGCTCAATTCCTCTTGGATGGATGTCATTTTAGCTGTGCCATTCCCCAGGAACATCAGACTTCAAAGTCAGTCTTTGAATGTGATTCCCATCTGCTACTCTACAGGAGGCCTCCAGGCATTCAGATTTGGTCTGGGGCTGCGTCATTGGTGACTCTTTTTCTGAGTCTTCTAGTTTTTGTACAGAAACTTTTTTCCCTAGCTTTCCACCTTACAGACAGCTATTGTGAGACTATACATCCTCTGGTTTTGTAAATTGATCTAATAAACCACAAAGCCAAATAAGTTCTATTATTTTTGTATTATTTACAACCCTGCCTAACACAAACATTGTCAAGAAATATTTGAATTTATAATGTATTTATTTTACTTTATAGTCAGAATGTTTCTTCATGCTATATCCCTCCTCTTGTCTTTTAATATCTCTCTCTCTCTCTCTCTCTTTTTTTTTTTTTTTTTTTTTTTTTTTTTTTTTTTTTTTTTTTTTTTTTTTTTTTTTGCAGTACTGGGGGTTGAGCCAAGGGCCTTGTGCTTGCATGCTTTGCAAGTGCTGGACCACTGAGCTGCAGCCCAGCCCATTTTTTTTTTTTTACTTTTTTAGACAGGGTCTTGCTAAATTGCATAGACTGCCTCTGGTCTCGAACTTGCAATTCTCCTGGCTCTGCCTCCCTAGACACTGGGATTACAGGCATGCGCCACAGTGCCCAGATAAATATTTGCTATTAAAACAAAAACAACCACCACTTATCAAAAAAAGAAAAAAGAAAAGAAAAAGAAGGAAAAAAAAAAGTTGTCCCTTGACTATATATAACTCTTTTGATATCATTATCATTTCCACTTTACAAGTCAAAATTTTTCAAATTGTCCTTATTATTGACATCCATGTACCCCTTTTCACTAACTCTTCTACTCAGAATAATCTGGTTCTAATTTCCATCTTTTCACCAAAATAATTGAATTAAGTTGACTGGCAGCCTCCCTTAACCTATGCAGTTATTCCCAAACTTAGCTGTTTATCAGAACACTTTGGAAGGTTTGGTAGAATACAAATTGCCAAATACACTTCTAAGGCTTTTATTTATTTATTTATCCTTATTTATTTGTTTATTTGTAGTACTTAGGGGCTGCACAGAGAGATACTTTGTAAGTGCTCTATAATTGGGCTGCACCCTCAGCTGATTTTTTAGTCCATTATTTTAGTTATTACTATAACAAGAGAGACAGAAAAAGAATTGATGCTTTTGAATTGTGGTGCTGGAGATGTCTATTGAATATACCATGGACTACCAAAAGAACCAACAGATCTGTCCTAGAAGAGGTACAACCAGAGTGCTCCTTGGAAGCAAAAATGGCCAGACTGCGTCTTACCTATTTCGGACATGTAGTCAGGAGAGAACAATCCCTGGAGAAGGACATCATGTTTGGAAGAGTGGCAGGTCAACGCAAAAGAGGAAAACCCTCCACCAGATGGATTAACACAGTGTCTGCAACAATGGGCTTAAACATAAATAAGATAGTTTGCCTGGCACAGAATCGGCAAGTGTTTCGATCTGCTGTACATAGGGTCTCTATGAGTCGGACTCGACTTGACGGCACCTAACAACAACAACAACAACAACAACATTATTTTTATTAATTCAGAATCCCACTAAATTATGCAGGCTGCTTCTGTTCTTGAACTCAGGATCCTCCTGCCTCTGCCTCTGGAGTCGCTGGGATTACAACACATATGTATGCCACCCGGCACCACTGCTTCTAGGAGTTCTCATTCAGCCAGTCTGTGCTGGAGCCTGAAGATGTACATTTTTAACAATGACATTTTCTAACAATTTTTGATATCACCAGTTTGGAGATCACACTTGAGAACCGATGGCCTACTCTTTGACACTGTTATGAATGTTCTTGTCTTTGATATCACATTTATCATTTTCCTTCTACCATTGTCACCTGCTACTAAACTTTTTTTTTAATCTTGTTTTTCTTATTAGTCTTCAAATGTTGAAGTTAACTCTAGTAGCTGAGTTTATCCTTTTTGCCTCCATAATACCCTCTTAAGAAGCCTCACCTTCCACTAGCATGCTTTATTACTTATGGGTCTAATTATCAAATTCATGTTTCCAAACCAGGATTCAACTCTGATATGCAGAATTTCCAATTGCTATCTCCATTTTTCGTCTATACTTGATATCTTAAAATATCTAGTTATGAAATTATGAATCCCTTCATTTCTTTGTAACATGTCTTATTATATTTTCCTTAGTTTAAGAAACCATTACTGTCACACCAGTTTTTAATTCCAGGATACTTTTAATTCCTTATTTTACACATACTAGAGATATTATTAGTCTGCAGCCATACCACTGTGGAGTCCGATCCCGTCAGATCTCAGAAGCTAAGCAGGGTCAGGCCTGGTTACTATGTGGATGGGAGGTCACCTGGGAACACCAGGTGCTGTAGACTTGGGAGAAGGACCTGGCAACACATTCCCAGAAAACAATCAGTCATTGAAAACCCTATGAATAAGGAGAAGCACTGACACTAGTGTTTCCTCTATTGTACATAGGGTTGCTATGAATGGGACACTGACTGGATGGTACCTAACAACAACAAGAAGAAAGATATTATTACTGTTTGTCGGTTTTGTCTCTTGAGCACTTAAAGCTCTTTATTCTCTACAATTTTGACTTCAGTAAGAATACAAATATCTACCCTCCCCCCACCACGGATATTTATCGTTTTCTTTCATCCAGTCTTTTCTTACCTAATTTTTTTTTTTTTGTACTTAGAATTGAATCTAGGCCCTTGCACTAGGCAAGAAAGGCTATACCAATAAGCTATATCCACAGCCCATTTTCTTATTGTTATTTTGAGACAATATCTTGCTAAATTGCATGAACTGTTTCTGGCCTCTGAATTGCAATCCCCCTGCCTCATCCTCTGGAGTCACTGGGATTATAGGCAGAGAAAAGGGAACTCATATGAAAACTCTAAACTTTCAGTAATCAAAACAAAATATTTGACAGAGTAGAAATACAAAGAGAAGGCACCCATTAATGAAATATGGAAATCCAGGTAATTAAAGAATTCATAAAATTTATAAGGATGTAGGTATGTGACAACACGTTGATCTGATAATAGTGTTCTAACAGTCATCACAAAATAACTAAAATTCACTTTTCTTCAGTGTCTGGGCAAAGATATATTATGACTAACTTTTTATATTTCATAACAACCTCAAAATTACCAACTTTAAGCAATCCCATTCATTATGTCAGTTTTCACGGGTAAAAATCTGGGTATGGCTTTGCTACATCTTCTATTTAGGATCTCACAAAGGCTACCATGAAGGAGTTAATCAAGGATGGGCTTCATTTTTCAGCTTCTACCATAAAGTGATTCTCTTTTCAGCTTACATGGTTGATGATAGCATTCGGTTCCTTATAGTTGTAGAATTCATAGCAGCTTACATCTTCAAAGACATTAAGGAGAGAGAGGAAAGAGAGAGACAGAGACAGAAGCAGAGAGACAAAGTGTGTTTGATAGAAATATTAAATTTTATGTAGCTAGTCTGCCAGCCAGCCTGAATCTTATATAACATAATCATGAGAGTTACATCCCATCACCTTTGTTATCATTAATGAAGTAATAAAATGAATGAAATTCCATTATATGCATATTCCATTTGTAAGTAATAAGTCACTGAGCTGGCCAAGTCAAAGGGAGGGATGTGAAAACCAGAGGGGACTATTGTTTAGGGTCACCCTACAGCTGAGTCATTACATTCTATAATTCAAATTTGTAAGCTATTCCACAGTTTTCACAGATAAAATATAAAACTATAAACTATAAAATATAAAATATAAAATATAAAACTATTTTATGGAACTTTAATGGAATAGTATTATTTTGAATTCAGATTCATTAGTTATTTGCTGAGCAATCATGTATAATTTACTTACTTGTACGCTATTCACAAGACAAACTTGAATGTTTTAAGAAAATTCTCCTTCGGAGCCAGGCACAGTGGCACACGCCTGTAATCCCAGTGATTTGGGAGGCAGAGGCAGGAGGTCGCAAGTTCTAGACCAGAAGCAGTCTATGTAATTTAGTGAGATCCTGTCTCAAAAAGTAAAAAATGAGCTGGAGGTGCAGCTCAGTGGTCCAGCACTTGCAAAACATGCCAGTGAGCGGCTCTGGGTTGAACCCCCAGTATTGTAAAAACAAAACAAAACAAAACAAAAAAGAATATTCTGCATGAAATATTAAGAATCATCTACTTGCACTTAAAATATTCCTGTAATTTATATATTGAATGAAATCCTATATAGAACTACCTCAGTGCTTGTCTATTCCTCATTTACCTATATTCAGACTAACAGATGACTGGTTTTGTGACATCTATGATTTTTTATAATTGCTGAAGGTTCTTACTCAAAAGCAGTACTATTCTAATGGAAGCAGAAGGTATCAAACACCTGCAGTAACAGATAAACAGTATTTACCTTAACAGAAAGCAATATCTAAGTTGGTGCTTCCATCTTCTTATTTATGTTGTTGTTATTAGGTGCCATCAAGTTGGTGTCCGATTCATAGCAACCCCAAGTACAACAGATGAAACACTATTGTCAGTGCTTCTCTGCTGTTCATAGGGTTTTTAATGGTAGATTGATTTTTGGGAGTGGGTTGCCAGGTCCATCTCCCAAGCCTACAGCACCTTGTGTTCCCAGGCAGTCTCCCATCCAGATACTAACCAAGCCCGACCCTGCTTAGCTTCCAAGATCTGGCAGGATCGGGAGCCACAGTGGTATGGTTACAGGCAGGTGTTGCCCAGGCTGTCCTTGAATTCTTTAACCTCCTGCATCTTCCTCTGTTAGTTTCCTCATTGATTACTGGCCTGTGCCACCACAACTGGCATATGTTGTTGTTTTTGTGTTGTTAATGCCATGAGTAGTATCCAACTCATAGCAACCCTCATAGGGTTTTGAATGGCTGATTGTTTCGGGCTTGTCTCAGAGAGGATTACTATGTCTTGGGAGTGGATTGCCACATCCTTCTCCCATTTTTGCAGTGCTGGGAATCAAACCCGGGACCTCAGAGACTGCAAAGCAGCGCTCTACCAACTGAGCTAAATCCCAGCCCTTGTTATTTATATTTCTCACCAATTTGCATCTTCATCTATCCATTATTTACTCTATTTAATCTATCCCCAAGCTTGCCAATACATCATTAGTTATACTTAGTAAAGGTTATGCATTATTTTAATTTAAAATAGCAAAAATTTTGATGAAATTCTGCAAAGGCAGAAATCTATTTGTCTATTAGTTACATTCTAAAAGGAGTGTGCTCTAAAGGGAAATTTGTAACTTTTGTTTGTTTATTCACTGACCACCTGAAAACTACATCTGATGTGTACATGAGAAGATTGGCTCTCTTTAATGAACTGTTTTGCATGGTGCAGAAAAGTCCTTTGAAGATCACAGAATAAATTTAGGAGCAAGGTTATATGGGAAAAAGGTGGCAGGGCACACATAGTGAGGGAGAGGGTGAGGAATACTTCAGTTAACAGTCAAAGGAAGAGAAATGAGAACAAATGAAAAATAATTATGCTAGGAAAATATTTCAAAAGCTTAAATAATACAAGTGACTGATAGTCAAATCACATCTAAAAATTATTGCTGTTGTCCTTAGGTGCCAAGGAGTGGAGTCCTACTCATAGTGACCTTATGCACAATAGAATGAAACACTTGCCAACACTGTGTCATGCCTGGCACTGTTGTCAGTGCATAACAAATAAAACACATAAGGAAGGTATGCGAAGTGCCTGCATATGAAGAGAAAGAGAGAGAGAAAGAGAGAGGAGAGAGAGAGAGAGAGAAAGGTTGCTATTCAAATTAATTAGTATGGGTGTCCCTTGGGATATCACTTGGGATTGTTGGCAATCCATAATGGGGCAATTGCTGCATGAGACGCCACCATGTAATTCAGTGTTTTTCAACAAGTAATTATTCTTTTTCAATAGACTATAGAGTGCCCATGTGGTTCTGTGAAGTGGAGCTGAGTTGTCTGGTGCCAGGCAGGCAGCCCATTGTTTCTGTTGTGTGAGCTTTCTGGGAGCTGGATGTTTATTTATCCTGGGTGATGGTTCTGCTGTCCATCTTTATTATTTTTTAATGGTGCTTGGGACCAAACCCAGGGACTAGTGTATGCTAGATGAGTACTTTGCTACTGAGCTGCATATCCATCTCCCTTTTTTATATTTTATTTTGAGACAAAGTCTCACTAAATTTTGCAGGCTGCTTCTGGCCTGGAACTCGTGATCGTCCTGCCTCAAGCTCCTGTGTCGCTGGGATCACAGGCATGCACTACGGTGTCCAGACTCTCAGTGTTTAGTATGTGTCACTGATATCCCTCAGGTGGCTAATTTGGGCTTGCTCTCAAGGTGAAGGCGGAGGAATAAAAAAAGTACGGAAGTGTGCACACACTCTTGAGACCTAGGCACAGAGTAACCTGTGACTAGATCTAAGCAAGTGATAAGGTCAGTCAGAGATCAGATGGCTGAGGAATAGACTCTCTTCTTTGGAGGGGAAACTACAAAGTTAAATTTTAAAATTTTAAAAACTAAGAAAAAAAGTAGAACTATTTTCAATTTATGAATACTATCTCTCCCCACATATCTGTCAGGTTGTGCTGTGGGGGATTGTGTGTTGCTGTGCCTTAATGACAGCCCCTGAGACTGCCATTTGCTGATTTATCTTGATTCAAACTGAGAAGGAATATAATGGCTGTAACATCGGGCTCAACATAAAAAGGTTGTGTGAATGGGACAGTGTTGGGTAGTGTTGTACACAGTGTTGTAATAAATGAGTTCCAACTCAGTGACACCCAACCACAACCATACAATCTGGATGAAGGACCTCATATTTTATTACTGTTATTTGATTTAGACAGACATGGTATCCTGCGTTGGATTTCATGTTGCTGATTCAAAAATCCCCAATTCGTCATTTGATCGAAAAGATTAATAGCCTCAAGTTGCCATGGCCATGGCATTCGTGTCAAACAAATAAGCCAAGGCTTTGCATCAAGGATATTTTTATTTTGGCTAATGAATGGCTGCTTGTTAAATATTTACAGTTTATCATTACATGCATCCATAACCCAAAACTTAAAATAGACAGTAGAGTAGATGGGAGATGAGAGGGAAAACAAAAGCTGAAATTGAAGCTTTAAAAGTCAAAAATTCATGTTAAGGAATTGAAAAAAATTGTTATAGTTGATACTTCTATCTATAGGTGAGGTGATTTCACAAAAATGAAAATAATAGCATGTAAGGACTATTACTGGTTATTACAAGATAGAGAAGAGTATGGAGGAGAATTGGATAGATTTTGAGCAAAAATTGAAGAAAATAGATTCTGGAGTGGAAGGCCTGATGAGAGGGGAATCATCTCCCATCTCATCCATTAAAGAATGTGAGAGAAGATTGATTCTTCAAGGACAAAGTTCCAGCAAATCTTCTCAATGGAAAGAAGTAACTGAGCATTGCAGCTCCCCATTGTCCTAAGTCCAAGTGCTTTGTTAAACAGGCAGCACTTTCTGTTTGCTTTTTTTCTCTGTTAGCCATTTCCTTCCTCTAAACTTTACTGAGTCCAAATGATTTTGGGTAAAGTGATCATTATCACTTCCCAACTTTGAAAACTTATTTAAAACTATTTACTTGACAAATAAAAATTTCAGCTAAGTTCAAGGGATGTACTGAAAATCATGGTAAGTATAGTTGATATAATGTACTGACTATTGTTAATTAGGGCTGGGATTTAGCTTAGTTGGTAGAATGCTGTGCTGCAGTCTTTGAGGTCCAGAGTTCAATACCCAGCACCACAAAAATGGGAGAAGGGACTGGCAATCAACTCCCAAGGCAATCCTGAAAACAGTCAGCCATTGAAAACCCTGTGAGGGTTGCTATGAGTTGGATACCAATTCAAGAGCACCTAACAACAACAACAACATAGTTAATTGCAATATACTATTATTGAGGAGTTCTTAGAAAGTAGATTTTAAGTTTTTACAGGAAAATGCATTATATATCCTAATTAATTTGATTACATCATCCCCCATTGTATGTATACATACAAATTTATGCTAAAATAGTATAATATGCACCATATACATACAATTTTATTGTTGTTGTTAGGTGCCATCAAGTTGGGTCCAACTCATAGGGATCCTCATAGGGTTTTCATTGGCTAATTGTTTTGGGATAAATTGTATATATTCAAGTGCATAAAGTGAAGATTTGATATATACATACTTCATGTACATTACCACAGTTAAATTAATGAACCATCACTACTCATAGATATTATTGCATATAGGGGGCAGTGAGGTGGTCTTTTATCAAATTTCAAGTAAATTATTTGACTAATAATTTTTCTTTTTGGAATATGCACACCTCATGCCCTAAGCTGCTAGTGTATATTTATTTCTGAGGACTAAGCTATTTGTCTTGTCATCCAAAAAATATTTTCTGGACCCTCCTTGCATGATTTAGGTAAATTTGTAGCATTGCTTTATATTGAAATGTTATCTTGAATGTTTTTTTTTCACTAAGTTTATAGTCCCATAAAGGCTGGGCTTCTGACAAATTTATTATTATCCTTGATACAGAGTATGCATTAGTTATTCAGTAACAATCTGCTGAATGAAGTAATTAAAGATGAAGTATGTGAAAGTATTTTTAAGAATTTATTATTATTATTATTTTACCATGTATTGACAATAACACACTAACAATATTGGTTGCTTTGAACCATTTATTTGCAATGAAAAAGGAAAAATACAGAGAAGTACTGACAATTAAAATTGTTATGAGTAATTTATTCCAATTAAATTCAGAGTTTGGGTATATTAAAGCAAAACAAATGATTGTTCAGAATTTAAGTATTATTAATGTCATTAAGACTATCAAAAATAAAAGGAATAAACTTGATTTAACAAATATAGCACCTAAGGAGAAGAACCTGTAGGCCACTCCTGAAATAACTAGCCTTTGAAAACTCTATGAAAAACAGAGTAACACTCTCAGATATAGTGCCAGAAAATGAGTTCTCCAGGTTGGAGGGTACTCAAAAGACCACTGAGGAAGAGAAGTCTCCTCAAAGTAGTGTTAACCTTAATGATGGGAATGGAGTAAATCCCCTGAGACCTCCATTTGTTGATGTTCATGATTCAAAATGAGAAGAAACGCAGTGACTGCAACAATGAGCTCAAACAAAAAAGAGATCTTACGTATGGCATAGTGTAGGGAAGTGTTTTATTCTGTTGTACATAGGGTCAGTATGAGGAGGACCCTACTGAATGGCACCTAACAACAACAACAACAGCAAGGCACCCCATTTTTATGTTGCCTTTTCATATAAAGGAAAACCAGTTCATGTTATTCCAAACTGTAAATACTTAGAGCAGCACTGGTACAAAATATTGAATGCCAGAACTTGAAGACAAGATGTGTTATAAATCTAAAACAATTTATAGATATGCAAATATATGAATATATATTACATTCTTTCAATTAATCCTAAGTACATGTTCATATATGATTGCAATCTTAACAAAATATTGATTAATTCTAATTGATAACAATTGGAAGTTTTTAAGAATATGCATTATCAAGATATATTTTTTTCTAAATGAATGAATTTGCTCCATTGCTATATTACAATTTAAGTGAGATTCTCACCCAGAAGGAAAAAGTTTGCAGAAATGGAAATTCCCTGTGAGTGGTAACAATTGAGCTGCTCATGTAAGTTTCCCATAGCAGAGAACAAACCCATTGCAAATCTGGTTCCATAAAGTTAAATGATGTTTGCTATTATTTTCATAAAAATCTTTGCATTGTCCAGCTGTTACTTTTTTCACTTAATTGCATACTTTACTTCCTAATGACTTTTTGCTTCATTTTCTACAAAGTGTGGGATAGCAACCACAATGAAAATCTCATTGATTTTCAGGCTTTCATTTGCTGTACAAAGTTCAAGTTGAAGGAAAAAGAAGAGTACAACTGTCACAAAGAATGTATATTTGATGTTTACTTTCCAGTTTGGAGAAGCTTTTTTGATATATTATGAACAAATTTAAATGACTTTACATAGAATAGTGTCATCATTTTGTATATTATGCTAAGAAATATACAGAAGCAACATAAAGAGATAGTTATTTAGGAAATTCGTTTTACAAAGGGACATAATAATATGAGGGTTTTATTTTGTAACACTTTAAAATTTATTTTTGGGGTTATTTTTGTATTTTGAGCATTAAATTTACATGGGGTTGTTTGTTATTAAATCTGCACTTCTTTTTCTGGCATTTATTTCATGTACAAATCCACAAGCATAAACTCTAATACGCAAGTATCCTGCTACGGTTGTAATATGAGCAATGTCTTCCAAAGATCTCTGTGTTAAAGAATTCGTTCACAGTGTTGGGCTATTGAGAGTGCTGTGGACCTTGTAGGACCTTGGGGAAGATCCTTATGTCCTTAAAGACCTCTTCTCAAAGGAGATTGGGAAACCTTGGCCCATCCTCTTTCTCCTTCTCAGCTTCCTGGTGCATGATGTGAGCATTTGTTTTGACTTGGGCTCTTGCCATGATGTGCCACCCCTGCCAGAGTTTCATACCAATGGGGCTGCCTGATCTTGGACTTGAAAGTCCAGAACCTCAAATCAAAATAAACCTCTCTTTCCTTCATATAAGCCTGTGTGAAGTATTTTGTTATAGTGATGCAAAATTAATATCTATACAAACACACATAAAGACAAAAAAAATAGATACAAACACACTATATAAAATGACATGAAATAGTGTTCTGAATAATGTAAAAAAACTGATATTTATTCCCAAAAGGAATTTTGAATGCAATAAATAATATTAAAGCTCTCAACTACATGTAAGAAGCACCCAGAGAAACTGCTTTACTAACACAGTACTCAAAAATTCAAGCTGTTTATATGATGCAGGCTTGATTGTAATATTTTTGTGCTAAGTATCCACTTATTTCTTTAAGTAAACCAAGAAAAAAATCACAATCATTATTGTACTGTAAAGGTAGCATTTTGCTAACTTCATTGCAAGCCGAAGTTTAGAACATAATACTTGTAAAAGAGATGTCAAAACTTTGAGGAGATAGATCATACTGGTCAATTTAAATTATTTGTAGACTTTTGGTTACAAACAATATAGCATTGTACTTTTTAGGAAAATTGACATATATGTAAAATGGTCCTACAGCTGAATATGGCTAGATTTAATCAAGAATAGTTTATTATTTCAGATTCCAAAAGATTCCTTGTCTATCACAGGACATGAAACAATAG